>JANEYF010005081.1:0-310000 GCA_029963845.1 Rhamnusium bicolor | reverse complement strand
TTTAATGCTTTTTATTGAAACAAATTTTACAAAAATGGGGGTTTCCTTCACACTGATCACAAACGGTGATAACTTGAGATGCCATCTTCTTCACCTCATCAACCATTTTTTTCCTTTTTTGCCATTAAGTTGTAGCAGCTAGCACATCTAGCTCTTTTTTTCTGTTCGTGTGTAACCAAGTGATGTACGGCATTTGCGCTGTGTCTCCTTGCACTACTTTTGACAACATAGTCCTCTAATAGCGAGCAGATGACATTTTGCCTGAAAGATGTTATATTCATAGCGTTGTTGACAGAGTTGAGATTGTACAGGAAGTGTGCGTTCACAAGCGTCGTACTCCAAATAAGTTCTATCATCAGCTTGCGATACCACTTGTTGCATCTTCTGAGAGCGGTGCTATGTGAAACTAACTGATCGCTAACGTCAACTGGAGACTTGCCACTGTCATAATCAACTATACACTTTGGCTTGATTTTCTCAGTCTTTTCTTTATTTCTAGTTACAACAGTTTCTGTTCCCAAATGGCATGTAGATAATATTTGAACATCCCTTTTGTCTCGCCACTTTAAAACCGTTACACCTTCTGGGGATTCTTTGGCGATAATTGCACCTTTTACTAATTTTGCATCCTTTACCTCTTGAGGAATATATTTTCTATTGAAGCGCAAGGTGCCTACGAGATGTGTTTTTTGTTTAAGCAAGTCATAAGCTAGTGGCACGCTGGTGTAGAAATTATCCATATAGAGTGTTCTTCCTTCTCCCAATAAATCTTCGATAAGTTTCAAAGTGACGTTGTGAGAAGCTGTTTGTGTCAGGTCATCAGTTAGGTCTGTACCAACATAAATTGAGACATTCCACGTGTACCCTTTTTCGGTGCATAATTTATATCGTTTTATGCTGTATCCGTGTCCCTTTGTAGGAATGTACTCGCGACCTCTAAAGGGGACCATAGTTTCGTCGATACAAATTTTCTCGCGCTTTTTGAAATTTGCTATAAATTTCTGAAATATCTTATCCAGTTTATGGGTACGATTTCCAGGGATCGCTTCTCCATTATTGACAAAATGCCAGAATCTCAACAGCAATTCAAAGCGATTTTGAGACATGCCGTTTTTTGGCAAATCAAAAAGAAAATAATTTACTTTTTGACCAATAATTAGGAAGTCCTGGAACTTTTACAATGCCCATCCATCCAAGTAATCCAATGAACTGTTTCATTTTCATCTACGTCAGTTGGTGTCCAGTCATGTAACCGTGAAGAGGGGGTTATATCATTTGCATTTTCAAGTATTTGCGTTGCATATAAATTTGTTTCATTGACCATTATTTGTATAATTTCCTGGGTTAAAAAAAGTGAATAGTAGTCTATTGGTTCAGCAAGCGCTAGTATTCCCGAAATGGTTGGATCCATGCCATATTTACCAGTAAAAGGAAAATGTTGTTGTCTTCCTACAGGATCAGTCCAAACAATATTTTGAAAGTCTCTTGTTGTAGAAGCGGTTTGTATCGACGCGTCCTGCGAAGTTGTTGGTATGGGCCCAGTCTGAATTGTCATTGGTATCGGTGTAAGTGTTGGTATAGGCGTAGTCTGAATTGTAGCAACGACGAGTGCAGGTTTTGAATTTTTTACTATTGGACCATGACCTATCATTCTCACAGTCACTATCAGTTTCAGAGGGATCATAATTGGGATCGTCCCCTGAATCTATATCCTCATCACTCATGTCCATCATAACATCATTATCGTCTTCAAAAGCTGCAGCTAACTCAGCATCACTAAGATATCTCTTAGCCATTGTTTTTGCACGTTTACTTATTAGTGTCACTGTGTTTCACTAATCACAAACTGATAAGATTGATGTCAAAATGCTTGCACATGTAATGAAAAAAGACAATTGAGATGGTGTAGCGCTAGGGATACACCCGGCCTGGGGTAATAAATCATCAGTTCAGGCCACGTGTATCTTTAGTGATACATTTTCTGGAAAAACAAGAAAAAGTAAAAACTCATTTACTATTTTATAAAGTAGGCCACTGATAGCCGGGTAAAATCATTTGAGCATGGCAATAACCATCTTCTAAACGTGTTAATTCTAGCAGTATCGCCCCCGGGGGCTGTACGATAATGTAGACTTAATTAAGTATAAATCTCTACTACTAAAAATTGTACCGTGTGAAGTTCAATGAAATTTTTTTTACTGGAGAGCCAATAGAGGAATTATTGCCAAATATTGCTAAAGTAACTAGGCTTATTTTTTGTAATGTTCTACCCATTTTCGATTCTAAAAAATTATGCTATGAAATAGCATTTTGTAGATTCTACCAAAAAAATATTGTAGGTGTGCCAGAACCATATAATGACTAAACAAATGTAGAAAAGCATATCAATTTTTTTCGATATTTCCATCATCAAATGTCTTGCTCAATTTTTTACAAGTGTGCTCCAATTGTGTATCTAACACATATTTCTTTATTTAAATCAGCCAAGCGGTTCATAAGATATTTTTTAGTTTATATTTAATATTTCTATTATTTTTATTACACCTAAAGGGTTAGATATTAAGGGCTATCTGGTAAAATTATCAATCAAGTTAAAAAATTAATATCATTCGCGGGGAGGGGGGGCGATGTTTGGTCAATTTTATTATGCTACACTACGTTTCCTGAAAAAATTCTATACTTATAAACCTAGCAAATTTGTTGGTAAACAATTACGAAATAGCGGCCTTTGCAAAAAAGATTTTTAGCCATAACTTAATTCTTTCATCGTAGAGTAACAACTAATAACTCAATTTAGTGCTTATTTAATTTAATTTTTATTACCATTTTTGAAGCAGGTGTCATTGATTTGCCGCTTTTTACTATTTTAACATTAACTTCATAATCAAAATGGCAGGGTGCTATTTTGCGTCCACTATTTCTGCGAAACTACCAATATCCTGCAGAAATAATATAGAGCTATTCCCCTCCCCTCCATAAAATCTTATTTCGAACTATGTGCCCACTTGGCAACACAGCCGGGTGAAAAATAGATAGTAAAATAAGAAATATATACACACATGGATGTAATATAGCGCTAAATATGTATGTAAAAATATACAACTGGACTCAATATAGATGGTCAAATAAAATGACGCATAATACCCTGAAAGTGTCAAAATCGTATAAAATTTTTTAAACGATACAGACAGACAAAGTACATTTTGGTTCGTGAAATTTTTAGTAGATTCAATATACGCAATCAGATTTACTCTAAATACGTTGTTTCTGGGAGACGCAAAATAACCGCTCTTTGAAAGGACGCAATTTAGGCGCGGGATGTAAATATATATATATATATATATATATATATATATATATATATATATATATATATATATATATATATATATATATATATATATATATATATATATATATATATATATATATATATATAAAATATATATTCTGATTCTAAAAAAGGAAACATTGGCTGATTTCTGATAAATTTGTTTATTATTTATATATTTATTATGTATTTAATTTTGGTTGTAATGCATTTTTATTATATTTAGGAAAAACATATTTTAAATAACAGAGATAAAGGAGAGAATAATATAGAACGCAAAAGTATTTTTGAATTTAACAATAGCGCGGGCATAAGGAAAGATTTGAAGTATATTTTTTATATTTTATTTTACATTTTGTTTATTTTTAGAAAAACTAAATCTAGAAATGAACTAGGTAACAGTAGAGAATTTGTTAAAAGACTGTGCCTCTGATATTTTTGATTCTCATAGATACGATTAAGACAAGATAAAGAATATATACCTTTCTGCTTCTGACAATGAATCAAGTGAATCTGTTTCTGGTAAAGATTATGCTAGTCACACATTTGTGCCGAAACTGAGGTCGAATCTGAGGTTGTTTTTCAAACAAAATTATCTAAATCACTAAAGCGAAAAAGAAAGAGAAATCCAGCTACATGGAAGTGCAATCTCAAGAAAGAAACATGATACTGGTAAAGTATATGTACCTATAAGAAAAAAATGTAGTTTCAGCTGAGAGAATAAAGACAATAAAAGATTGTCAGAATAACTGTTTGTATAATTGCCAAAATAATATCTCAGAAGATGAGGGAAAAGGCATTTTTATTCATTATTACACCTTAAATCAGCATGGAAAAAGACTGTTTATATTATCTACAACCAAAAAAATGTATCGTTGAACGTCGCAGAAAAAACAAAACTGATAAAAGCAGCCAAAGAAAGCAAACTTTTTAATATTATTTTCAATAGGAAGCAGACAAATTCAAGTATGGAAAGTTTTTTATTTAGGCACATTAACTACCAGACAAACCCCAGTATATACAGTACATTCTAAAGAAGATATTTCGAATATACCTGATGCCCCTAAACAAAGAAAATATATTAAACATAGAATACCTGATGAGGATATCAATTTGGTAAAGCAGCATATAAGACTCCCACTAATGTAGGGCTTACAGGAAAATACATTACTTGGATTTTTGGATCCATTAATATTAAGAAAATGTATTATCTTTAGACTGAGTTTCGTGAGAAATAAAAACCGATTATAAGTACGTTGAATAGTCTTCTAAAGTTGCACCAAATCGGGCTATATCCATGTTTTTCATATGGAAGCTATTGGGAACTAAAATCATGACGGCGCATATGGAGCTGTTATCAGACCAGTAAAAAAATTCTTGGTGCGCTTACATTCGTTTTATATGATTTTGTGGGTTCTCTCTTATGTAGAAAAATATATATTATTAGTATTACATTATAATCGAGAGTTGGTAAGTAGATTCAAAAAGTTTAACCTATTTTGTACTATTTGTGGGAGTATCTAACCTAAAATCACGCCTGGATCTAGAATGCTATGACGCTCGAAGGAAACGAAGATACCTTTGATATCGCCGGGACTAGCGATGAATAGCGAGTGTGACTGTCTTTATGACGAACAGGCTATTTATATTTGAAACATTTTCTTTCTCCATGAATATTTTTTTAATATGTTCATCTCTTTCTCAATATTCAATATATAGTGCATATTTCAATCAATATTGTTACTTTTAGCTATATTTCCACATGTTTTGATACAAAACTGGATATATCCAAACGTTCTTTTCCAATCACAGAAAAACCTATTGCAAAAAAATAAAATAATAAGATATGTCAATGCACTAAGAAGAAATAAAAACGTAGACATTTACTGACTCTAACAATAAGGGCCACGGAGCAACTCGTTTTTCTCATCTCCTAAAAATGTTCACCAGATGGATATATCCATTTTTGCACTCAAACCTCATTTTATCGAAAAATATTTTGTAATAAATATAATTTATATTTCCATGCGCTAAGATAGATGTGATGTATGCGAAGAGATCAAGATGAAAAAAAATTAAAATTTACTGACTGATGAGAAAAAAGCAAGAGTACGAGAACCACAATAAAAGAAAAAGTGCAAAAAGAAATGAAAAAAGAAAATATATAGAAAGCGATAGTTTCACATATTTCATTTTTTGATCTGTAAAATGTTTTAACCTGCCTCAATGCAGAAATCAGTAACTTTTATTACAAGAGTAACTCAAGGTCTACAATATAACAGCAATATTGTTAAGTATAAAACAAGATTATTGTGCTGAATTGCATGAAATATTGATCGGTAGTGTTGGGAATAATTTAGCAAGCGCATTGATTAAAATTTTAGAAGCTGTTTTTACGGACAACAAAGATTTGAAAAAAACTAATATTCTGGAGTGACAGTTGCGTTTCGCAAAACCGCAACTGGCTTATGTCCTATGTAATTGGATTACTGGACATTCTTGTGTCCAGGAGATAGACTCTGTGCACAGCTGCACTGAGAAAATGTTAAGTAAAGCTAAATATTTTTCGCCAGTTTCTCTCTTAAGATTTCTTCTAAAAGCGATTGCTATTAGGCTTTATAAGATTATACAGATAAGTGCAGAAGACTTTAAAGAGTATAGGTCTTGCACGTCTGCTTTTGATTATAAAGTTATCACTTTTTCAAAAGCGACTGCCCTCAAATTTACATAAATTATTACCTATAATAGAATATAAAAAAACCGCTGCCTATTACTTAGGGATCAGAACTTCCTCACAGTAGTAAAACTCGACGTGTGGTGGAGTTTATAATAAAAGTAATTTTTGACGTTTCAAAAAAGTCACGTTTTTTGACGTTTCAAAAAAAGTCACATTTTGACGTTTCAAAAAAGTCGCATTGGTGGAATGTCACTAATTTTTTTTTAGATATTGGGACCGATTTTGCTCATGTCTGTGTGTCTGTCTGTATCGCGATAGCAGCTACAGTCTTTGAGATAAGTTTTCAAATTTGGTACATACATTCTAGAGGTCAAGGAAGAGATTGAGTTCGTTGATGAGCAACATCGGTCCCAATGTCTAAAAAAAATATTAGTGACATTCCACCAATGTGACTTTTTTGAAAAAAATTACTTTTTATTATAAACTCCACCACACAGTTTTACTACGGTGAGGAAGTTCTGATCCCCATGTAATTGGCAGCGGTTTTTTTAGTTATTTAGAATAGGAGTTTTAGTTCAGTTTTTAGGTTTGGCAGGTACCTTGAGGTACCTTCCGGGATACAGGAGGGTTGTATTACCTGTGATGTACAAGGATATGGTCAAACAGCTATTAATATTTCGAAAACGGTTAGAGATGTCTCAAAAGTAGTTTATGCATTTTTGATAGATAATTGAATGTTCTGCTGAATGCAACCAGAATATATTGGGAGATTCAAAATTTTTGGAAGAAAAATTAATTTCCGACCAAACCGGAAGTGATATAAAAAACTGAATATACGTAATTTGTTCTAGTAATACCCTATAACAAAAATTAATAATCCACCATTTTGATTTTTTTGAAGAAAAAAAACAGCATTTCGGCCAAAACTTGTTTGTTTGATGTTCAATTGTTTATTTTTTGGCGGCATCAGATTTCTCGGAAAAACTACATCACATTAGTTTTTCAACTATGAATTTGTCTTAAAAATTACCTAGAAAATCACGAATGACATCTTAGCTGGGACACCCTTTTGCAAATGTTTTAGACAAATAGTTTTTAATATTAAATGGTTTTTAGTGTTAAAGAGTAGTTCGGAATTATTGTTCGTCATCAGTGTAGCATAGCTTAAAGACAGAGATATGGAATGGGATAGTATATCAGATACAACTAAAAAAAGTGTTTCTTATTGAAATATATGGCACAATTTCCTTCTGTCATACTGTTTGAGCATTAAACCTCACGAACGCTTATCTTTATTTATATTTGGTATGTATAAAAAGCTACGTAATTTAACACGATTTTGTTGCCTTGCAAAAAAATATTTTTAACAAGTATCCTTACGAAGAATCATATTGCAATTTCAGAACAGAACAAATGTTCTATAGAGAATTGATGCATTTTTGCTTAGTTCACAGAATAGAGGACCATATAACAAAAAATAATATTTGAATGATTCTCCTAAGTAAAAATAAAATATGTTAATATTTGTAAAATTGTTTTAACGGGGCCTTTCTAAAACAATTTTCTATTACTTACTAATTAAAATACTTACGGTTTGTTATGAATATTTTTATCAATATTAATAATTTGTCTAATTTCATTTGTTGGATCTTTCAGTCTTTGTAGGTCTTCCTGTTTCCTTAAATATTTATCATTAAATGTGTACTGATACCCTCCTTTTTCTTTATTGTATGTGTTGTACATTTTTCTCATTTTTTTCATAAAATCCGTCCAGCGAGTAGATCTAAGAATCTTTTTCCAGTTCCGATAATTCGCTATAGACAAGAAAATGTTATAAAAAAAGCATGTTACGAGATTTTTTTTTGAAAATCGAAGTATTTTATACATGCTCGGAGGCCAATTTTTGAGCATTCGTATGTTGATAAATAATATTCGGCCATACGGATATACATGTACTTGGAAGACAAGATACTAACTAGATATTCTGATGTTCAAATATCAAATATTCGTCCCGCACAGAGAAAAGAATATGTGGCGTTTTATCAATTTTGTAAGAAATTACACTCCAAATTGTTCTTAAAAAAGTGACAGGAACAATTTGTGTAATTAATTATATATTTTCGGAGTAATCTTGTATAGTTTATATATAGGAAGAAATGCTCAACCACAAATGCTGTTTTTGAAATAGTGAGTAACATAGTAGAGGGTCTGGAGAGTGGTAAGCATGTGGCTATCAGTTTATGCAATCTCTCCAAAGCTTGAGACTGTGTCTCTCATGAGATTCTTTTGGTTAAGTTAAGCTTTTACGGTATCAGAGGTATCTGCCTAAATCTCTTTCATCCTTATCTCAACAACAGACAACAATGTGTATCAATAAATGGTATAAATTCGGAATTTCTAAAAATTAACCATGGAGTGCCTCAGGGCTCTGTACTAGGACCCCTACTGTTTATTTTATATACTAACGATTTCTTTCATTTTATGTCTCCGGTAAAATGTCTTGCATATGCAGACGATACATCTATTTTGAATCACAATCCTTATATTAGCAATTTAAACAATGACTGTGCTAGATCCCTCCAGCAAGCTTGTGAATGGTTCTCTTCAAATAAGTTAAAGCTAAATGAAGATAAGACTTAAAAGCCAATCTTTTCTACTAGTAGTTATTTAATACAAGGAGACAGCATCAAAATTCTAGGTGTAGTTCTTGATGAAAATTTAAGTTGGGTCAACCACATTGAAGAACTATCAAACAAACTATTTAGTTTAATCTTTTTGTTTCGTAGGCTTAAAAATTTACTTTGCCCTAGCACTCTAAGAACATGTTATTTCTCCATGTTTCATTCTTACATTAGTTATGCTATACTTTTGTGGGGTGGATCATCTCACGCAGTTAAAATTTCTCGTCTCCAAAAGAGAGTGATCAGATTGATTAGTGATGCTGGCTGGTTAAATCACTGTCAACCAATATTTAAGAGATTTAGTATAATGCCAGTTCCTTCACTCTGTATGTATACTATATTATTAGAAATTCACAAAAATAAAGCCAAATTAGCTACAAATTCAAATTTCCATAATTATGGCACCAGATCTGCTTCCCTACACAGACAGCCTCATCTTAGATTAACAAAGTAAAAAAAATAAAAAACACATTAAAGCTCCAATTATATAATCATGTTCCTACTGAAATAAAAGCTCTTAATTTTAATGGCTTTAAGGCGAAGATTTAAAGGCACTTTTTAAATTATTGTTTTTATACAATAGAAGAATTTTTTTAATACGCAATTTTATTAATAAATAATTTTCACGGATTATTCTTTTATAAGCCTTCCTGCATACTTATGATGCTCTGATTTACACATCATTAATTTTGATCTGCCACAAATGTATCCCTATATGTAAAGTGGTTAAATAAATAAATCTATCTATCTATCTATTATTTAAAATTTTTATAAAAACAAATCACCTAAATTGAATCGTTGGCAAATTTGGATTACACGGTTGCATAAATGTACATTGTTTGTATTTTATTTGTGGAACAAATGTCCGAACAAATTAAATTAGTTTCTACAATTTGTTAAATTTTTAAATAGATTCTGAAAGTTTCTTAAACAAACTTGTGCAAACATCATCACTTGTAAAATATATTTACAAAAAATTATACTCCTAAGTGACACACTATTTCTTGATTTTTAAGAAATGTGTTTTTAGTTTTTCACAATTTCTAAATGTGAAATCTACAAATTGTATGTATTTTTTGTCAATTTTGTAAATCATTTTGCACAATACGTACACTACTTAATCAAAGAAGCTGTTATTCGGTAATAATGTCATTATATTACCCAGTTTGTGGAGACAATATTAGAAAATTAGGCTTAAGGCCAGTTTTCCATCTCCCATTAAATTTATGTGGCACATAAAATCCGTGAATACTATAATTATTGATAAAATCGTATTCAAGGAAGTTATCCACCAAATTAATTTAATGGGAGATGGAAAAAAACTAGCCCTTAGATTTTTATTTCTTACTAATAAAGTATGTAATAAAATACCATAGTACTTCAGAGAGATGAGATATATTGTTACGCCACTGGACTGTGTAGACTGGTTAGATGAGACTGGAATTGTATGGGAACGGCCGGGAATATTCTGGACTGCTCTAGACTGGGTGAATGGATGTATAAATAAGACGCACAGTGGGCCGAGAATTAATCTTAAGTTGAACGTGAACGAGTAAAGAAAAAATAAGAAAGAGACTTATAAGTGTTGAAGTGTGATTATAGTTAAGACAGTAATTAATCTATTGTTGTCAATTGTTAATTAGTAAATAAAGTAGTGAGTAAGTGTTATCTGGACTTTCAATCAACGAATCTACAAGTGTAGGTGTTTGTGGGGATAGCAAACACGTAACAATATTAACAAATAATGATAAAGTTATACCTTAAGGTACAAATTCGTCATCCTCTTACACTTTTTTAATTAAAAATGAAATAAAATAGTAGACTATCATTGTCCGGAGAAAATAAATAAGTTGGGACAAATTTGTTAGCAATCGTTTATAAAATCGCAAATATTTTCATGTAATACGATTTGTGCAATTCCTTTAAATAATTGCGCATATAATGGTACTAAAGTATGTATTTTGATAGAACCATTAACAATAAATTAAGTATAAGTTGCTATTACTTTTTGAATAAAGATAAATAAATTTAACTGAATTTTCTCAATTTGTTAGAACACGTTTCCACCAAAATTCAATTCATAAAATGAAAGCTACAAAGCCTCCGCGGGGGGGGAGGTGAGGTGGCAGTAGACTTGAAAAAAAACGGGAAACATATAATAGTCTCAAGGTTGTTTTTTTTTATTCTTTTGACATGTAGTGATGTACCATGTAATAAAAACATACTGCCAGATATATACATGGGGGATAAGCTAGTGCCAGACCTAAACAAATCTGTGCGTATATGTCGAATATTTACATTATATCTTCAAACTTGAAATTTTACTATCATTTAAAGATAAATTTCAGTGCTATATATATATGCAATGCCAGATCTAACATTCTGCCAGTTCACCAACAAAGAGCTTAACATCTATAGTTATACCCGTCTTCAGTTCTGTGTTCTGTGCATCCTACCCAGATCCCCACCACGTTTAAAAATATCTCTACAACTTGCGTAATTGGGCAAGTTGAATATCAGCCTTATCAACGGTTTTTGAGTTATAAATATTTTACCGCTGCCTCTACCATTACCCTAACTGACAACATTAAGAGACATACGAGTATAAAACCATAAGCAAATGTAAAGTGGCTGCTAAAACTAAGCTTTGTTACCATTCAAAACTATAAATTAACACTTCGGATATAATCGACAATTAGTATTCGAATTATGGTAAAGAATTGTAATTTTTGGAACTGTTCTAATGGTAGTCTTCGCAATGATAAATAAACCCATTAATTATAGTTAATTTAAATGGTGACGTTGACTGTTAGGATCAGCAAGAAATCGCTAAATGTGTAGATGTGTTAACGAATTATAACAGATTTTTTAATACTTACTCGGAATCATGTTTTGAAAATATGCCTTCTTTTTGATGAGTTCTCAATAAATGATGTCGGTCAAAAAGTACTTGCAAAATTTTTTCCGAACGTAATTTTTGTTGTAACATATTATTTTTCTCCCTTTGTTCTTTCAAAGCATTTGCCATCTCCTCATTCGCTTGTAAAATTCTCTCTCTTCTTGCTCTAATATCTTTTATGGAACATGTTTTCCTTACCTATTGAGGAATAACGTTTGCTTGAAACAGAATCGGATATTAGGTAAGGTATATGGAAAATATACATCTGAACCGACAATATTCCTAGACGGGTAGGCAGTCGGTAGAGAACTTAAAGGTATGATTTGATCGCATTAATTGTAAAAAGTCTAAATTTTTGTAAATCCGTAGATTCTAGGTTCGTCATCAAATTAATTTATTAGGATTGAACAAATTAAACCTTATAGTGGGCGCCCCACCTTTAAATCATACACTGCTTATTTGTTTATTTTGTAGTAGTAGAGACTTCGTTATTTTGTTGTTGACGTGTAAAAAAGAGTGGATTCATTTTATGAGAAATGTAAAAGTTAAATTAATTGACTAAAATTTATACCGCCTTATTTTGGATTAAAATACGCGATAATGGGCCCCATGTACAACATATAATTTTGGCATTATTGGAATCTTTACTTAATACAAAAAACAGTGTGTAAAGGATTTTTTTAATTTTTTTCTTTTACAAAAGTTATTCAACATTAAAATTTGAATTTGTCTATTACGCGCGCAACACTACTGGCCGGGCAAGTCGATGCGGTGACGTCTCAGGTCGCCAGTTCTAGAGTACAGAAAATAGGTAAAGCATGTTGTTAAATGTAAACAAGTAATGTTATTTGTGATTTGTGTTGTGAAATTTTAAGTGAAGTAATTATAATGATGAATTCTTCGAAATTATCATCATATTACTTGTGCATAAACACCGATATGTGAAAATAAAAATAAAGTCGCCAGAAAAAAATTTTGCCCAAGTTCCAAGAAACGAAAACGTAGAAATGTTTTGTCATAGTTAAACGGGATCCAAAGAAATTTTTGGAAAACAAGTTGCGTTTTTGCATGCGTGGATCTTTTTAATGTGAGGAATTAAAAAAAATAGTGATTATACTAAACATAAATATGCAAAGACAATAAAAAGTATATGTGTAAAGGTAATAACAGGACTCTTGAATTTCTAACGATTTTTCTAATTTTTTTTTGTTATTTTGGGTCACTAACGAAGATATTTTCCATCGTGCAATTTGTACACCCTACTGGGTGCTACTGAAAATCATAGGACACACAGTTGTCATTATCCCTTTTGCGGTGAGACTCATTTTTAGCAAATGTTGTTATTTAAATAGATTTCAACGTAAACTAAAAATTTTTGCTTGAAAACGATAAAGGCACGTCCAAAAATATTTTTTTGTAAAAGTGCATACAGTGTATATATAAAATTCTTACACATATCTAACAAAGGTAATTTTTTTATATATAAAAAAATATATTAAAATATATAGATTTTCGGGTTTTAATTCTATTTATAAAGAAAAATTTAGGAACCAGAACGACATCAGATATCTCCAACCGTTCACGAGCTATAAGAAAAAATATGGTATGACGTCACCTCAAAATTTCCTTAATGTAAAAATATAACTTCTTTGTTGTTTGTCACACGTTTTTCGATTAAACTACTATACGATTCGAATGTATTTAGCTCTCACTTTAACAGCGAACATCTCAAAAATGGAGTAGTGAAAAAATACCACAAGAAAATTTTACATAAAACTAATCAGTGATTTCCGAAAAATGACCAGTTAAACTTTAATGTGAGGAGAATATCGCTATAAATAGGTAAATTTTTTGGTATAAATTAAGGAATCTTCGTAATGTTTTTACCAAAGTTATTAAAATTTCAGTGAGTGGTTTTCAATAGGCACATAATGAACACATAATTTTAAAAAATTTTCCCCTTCTTCATTTTTGAGATATACGCGGAGAAAGTAAGAGCTCAATACGTTTGAATCGTATAGTAGGTAGTTTACGTATTAACATTTTAAAATTAAATAAAATTCACTTTATCATGGTGTATAAAGTTCCGGTTTTCTGTGTGGAAATGTTTCAGTAGGTGTTTACAATATAATATTATGTCTGCAAATAATTTTAGAAAATAAGCACCCATACTTAATTAATGCATGAATTAGGTACCGTACCGTTCACCACCCGGATATTTCGTGATTGGTGACGTCGGCGTCGTGTCAATAGGACAGCGTTTTTAGACACACCTGTAGCATCTGAAATTTAATTAGTAATTTAAACATTTTCCACGTAGAAATTATTAAAACAGATTTGATAATTGCTAATGTTTAATAAGTCTATATTAGAATATGTGAATTAACTTTAAAAATCTGGAAAGTGCAGGCCCCCTATTCCTGTTGCAAATACATCCGTCCCTGAAATTTAACATTCGGATCTATTATCGGAGAGGATATTGAATTAATAATTACTGAAATGTTCATTGTTTTCTCTTTATTATTATCTTATCGACAAATTTTTGCTTATATATTGAATAGCTTTAGTGAGTAGTATAATAATGGCCTGTTGTACGAACGTGGTTCAGTTAATTTTTAGCTGAACTTGGTTTAAAATTCGTTGACACCATTGTAACAATCTTAACCTTTTAAACCAAGTTCAGCTGAACTTTGATTGAACCACGTTCATACAACTGTCTCTCTGTCAGTGACTATTTCTGACTTCAATTAAAATTTGTATTAGATAAAAGTTGTATTAGGTGTATAACCTTTTAATGAAAACACTTTTCAGGAAGCGCTTTTCAAAAAAATTCATTAAGTGCAGTTTCTTATATATCCGAATTAAAATAAATAACATTTTGAAAAATAGAGCTATAATCTTTTTTTCGTCTACTTACTGTATACCCCTTCCACAAGGCTTGTATTTTAGAAGCCATTCTGTTATACAGATTTATGCACATTGTATCATAATATTCATGCAAAATATCCGGCAAATGGTATCTTAATAACCAACCACGTACACATTTTTGTATCAACGTCGCTAATCTATTTAATTTTTTCATTTCTTTTCGCACAAGATATCCACGATAATGACTCTGGATTTTAACTGCTGCAAAATGTTCCATTTTTGCTGTATATTGATGATCTCTAAAACGCAGATGTAAATTTTCCTAAATAACAAAACATATATCTACCTACTTGTATTTATCTACGATATTTTCTTCACTATGTAAAGCATCCTCAAATAAATAATAAACTGAAGCCATGTTTAATTATAAGAGTATCAGATATACATAAAATATTTTTTCTGGTTTTATTTGACATTTTTGACAATATCAGATCAGAAGTGTACTGCCTCTCTTTAGAGGCTATAATTCCTAAATATGGCATCTCCGCTGAAAATCGTACGAAAATTTCTATAGTAATATATTGAATTATATATCAATGTCAAACATAATCTTCCTAAATTTTTGTTTGGAAAAAAAAGTATGAACGCCGACAATACGATGCATACCAACAACAAAAAAAGAAATGAGTTGTAAAACCACCAGGCAGCAGCTTGTAATATACTTCAGAAAAGCTGGAAAATAATGTATTAATAAATACGAACCAGCAAATCCGGATATTTTAGAGAAATTTTGAAACTGAATAGTTCTCGTGGCCCTTCAAGAAAAATACGCGGGTAATCGACAAAACCTCTTTACAATTTTTTGAATTTCGATTTAAATACGGTTTTAGATACAATTAGTTACTGTGCAGGTGTATGTAAACTCTCTTATGTGCGCAAAATTCCTAAAACATAAAATGCAGTAATGACAAAAACTATTTATCTGAATGGCTCATGAAATAAGATTTTTGGAAAGTTATAACATAATCTTTCGAGATGAGAGAATTTACCTCAGTATGTAAGAACAACCTCCTGAAAGGGGTAGTGGACTTACAAATATCTATATATATGTGCTCGAATCTCCCCTTAGGAATATCAAATTTACCTATGGGTGTTTTGGTGTGCCTGCTTACCTTGGTTGCTTGACAGTTAATACACGTCTTTGTCCAAATGTTGTTGTCCTTATTCATTTTTGGCCAGAAATATTTACTAGTTATTAACCTTTTTGTTGTCCGCACCCCTGAATGTGTTAAACTGAAAGATTTCGAAAACTGTACGTCTAATTTCTTTGGTCCAATGTTGGAAGTAGAAATCACACCAAATTTCATTATTAGAATTCGAGATTTTAATTTTTTTACATACTTAATATTGTTTATTCCTACAATTTGTTTTGTGGTTAATATTTCTAGTTCCTGATCCTCGAGTTGTTTCTTTCTTAAAATTCCTAAATTCAAATCTGACGAATCAATTTGATTAATATTATTCATATGTGACAACAGATTCGCCATCTGTTCATTATTTACATTTTTTTTTTTGGTAATGTCACTTTTTGACAATGAATCTATTTTGAAGTTAACATGTGTAAATTTTAAGGAAGATACGTCATCTAAATGCGAAAGCGTATCTACGACGATATTGTTTTTTCTTTTAATGTGTCTGTCATTTGTGAACTGTGCGATGTATTCCAAGTGTCGTGTTTTAGCGAACAGAGCTGTTATTAACGGCTTATGATCAGTAAAACAGACGAATTTTCTATCCTCTAGCATGTATCTATAGTGCTTTATGGCTTCGCATAGTGCTAGCATTTCTTTATCAAAAGTTGAATATTTTTTTTGAGAATTTGATAATTTCCAAGAAAAGGTTTACATACCTCATCGGATATCTGTTCTAATACTGCTCCCATAGCGATATTAGAGCAGCCTACCGTGAGACTTGATGTTATATCATCCCTGTTACTCGGATGTGTAACTGTAATGGCATTTTAGAGTGTTTGTCGAAACTGTCAGAATATTCTTTTGTCTAATATTCAATATTTTTAATATGATTTGCAATTCAGTACTAAAAACTCTAACAGCATAGAATTTTTTTTAAATATTTTAAAATGGTTTTCAATATTGCTGAAATATTTTGAATGTTATAAAAACATTTTAAAAATATTCAATGGAAATATTTTATATTCATCTCGTCGGAATATTTTTAAAATATTTTAAATTGTTTATAAAATATTATTAAAAGTATATGGTTAATTTAACCTTTTATGCATAATTAAGAAAATGTTTTTAAAATATTTCTTCACCTACTGGCATACCACTTCGTCATACCTTAGAAAAAAATATAGTTATAATGCACAAAGAAATATTAGTGCTAAATGTCATTGTAAATTTCTATCCAATGTTTTCTGTGAGTGATTGTTATATCAAATATATTTCAATTCACCATATTAACTTAGTTTTTTATAGTTTTCTCTTTTATTTTAAGAATGACTTAAAATAGCGATAACACAGCCCCACAAAAAAAAAAATTCTGACCTAGCAACGAGACGAGTATATCCTTATGTATTTTTGATAGCTGATTCCGAATCCGGGGTCAAAAAAAGTCGTACACCCCCAAAAAAAAATTTTAGAGCCAAAAAACACTCCCTGAATAGGGTATATATGAGATAACGCTCTGAAAATGATGTTATCATTTTAATCAATCGTTTTGTTTAATATTTTCGGGAAAAATTGAATGTATTACGATAAAAATAAAGGTAAATTACAGCGTTCACCCTATCGGTAAGAAACGCACCCCCCATAGAGGGTGAGAACCACCCTCATCTGCCACCAAACCAATTAATAACGACAATGACTGAAAAACATTTAAAAATATTTAAGTTTCGTTAGGTTTGCAATAAACTGACGTAGAATTCACGTAATACCCCAAAACTACCCCTATATCGTTATGAAAAACAACCATTAACTTCAATTACAGAAAAAAGAAAGGAAAAAACATGAAATTTGATAACAATTTCGTTAGGTTTGCAAAGAACTGTCGTAGAACCTATTTTATTTTTATCTCAATTCATAAGACCTATCGTCCATTGATTTGGCAAAAAGATTCCTCATAATCAAATGACCCAGCAAAAGCATTAACTCTAACCTTTATTTTTATCGTAATACATTCAATTTTTCCCGAAAATATTAAACAAAACGATTGATAAAAATGATAACATCATTTTCAGAGCGTTATCTCATATATACCCTATTGAGGGGGAGTTTTTTGGCTCTAAAATGTGTGTGTGCGTGCGTGCGTGCGTGCGTGCGCATGCAGGTGCCTGTGGGCGAGTGCGTGCATGCGTCCGTGCGTCCGTCTGTTCACCCGTCCATCCGTCGTATGTGTTTTGTTAGTTTTAGTCAACTTGGTGATAGAGTGGCAGGTTTTCATGTGTCAGTCTTTGTTTATGAATGTAGTTATGGTACCCACGTATGTCTGTTATATGTCTTCTTAGGTTGGAAGCGTCAATGTTGGATGTAAGGAATTTTTTTGAGAGTTGTGTTATGTGGTCGCGTATTAGTGGCATATTTGTATATCTATGTAAGTCATCTATCCGTATGTATCTGTTTGCGTTGTGTATCTGATATGCGGTTCCCTGTGGTGCAGCCGTACGTCATTATAGGTCTTATCGTTGTCTTGTAAAGTAATAGTTTGTTATCGGTGTTTAATTGGGAGCGTCTGTTAAGCAGGGGATACAGTTTGTGTCGGTTCATGTATCTCTTGTTTATTGTTTTCGTAATGTGTGGTTTAAATGAGAGGCGTTGGTCCAGTGTCAGTTCTAAGTATTCAACAGTTTTGTTTTCCGTGATGTGTTCTGTACTTGCCAGTGTCACCGTACCGGTATTGGAATCTCTATTTGCTCCAGACAATGTATTTAGATGCGTATCTCTACCACTTTCTGCACTGTCCTCGTCGCTAGACGTAATTGGTTTTCTGGTTTTACCAAATTTTCTTCGTCTTAATTCACGGTTTTGCACCTTTTTTTCAGTAAGCAGCTTCAATGATTCGTCCACTGTGACTTTCTCGTTCGAAAGTAGCAGATTCAATGCCGCGGTTGGCATTTGATAGCTACAGGATATATGAAATCAGCCAAGCCATTAAATTAAAGTAGTTTTATGTATACAGGGTGAGTCCGTTTTTTTGTAGACAAACTTTAACAGGAGATAGAACACATGTTTTTTTAAAAAGAAAAGTTCCTATAAACATATGTCGTAGAACGCTTCGTTTCCGAGATACAGGGTGTTGATTATAATTTTTTTTTCTCGAATTTTCATTATAACATAAACGAATGTTTAGATTTTTTCCATGTTTGGGGGATAATGCCTATTAATTAAAAGGCATAAAACAAGCGATAAGAATGTTCAAAAACTTGCACAGTGGCGGAGTGAAGAGGGTGCTCAACTCCTTTCTTAAACAGAACTTCTACACCAATGACTATTTTTTTAAAAAACTGTTATTTTCGTTATCTACATACAGTTTAACAAAAATAATGCCCCTTCTTCTCTTTCGAAATTCCTGTGCGTTTCCGAGTTATTTTGATTTTTAGTGTTTGATGTGGTACTAAATTAAGTAATTTATTCAGGGTGGGTCAGTTTTTTGTAGACAAACTTTAACAGGAGATAGAACACATGTTTTTAAAAAGAAAAGTTCCTATAAACATATGTTGTAGAACGCTTCGTTTCCGAGATACAGGGTGTTGAATATAATTTTTTTTTCTCGAATTTTTTTAAGTATGTATTTGTATGTATTGTATTTGAGTATGGCTTGATATAACAAATATTTATTTTGACTACATTGGAAAGAGATAAAGAATAAGAGATTTCGGCTTTTTAGAATCTTTAACAAACCATATTTAGGTAGGTTTCGTTGAAAGAATTAAATATTTAGCCGATAATTGATAATAAATAAATTACTTAATTTAGTACCACATCATACACTAAAAATCAAAATAACTCGCACAGGAATTTCGAAACAGAAGAAGGGATATTATTTTTGTTAAACTGTATGTAGATAATGAAAATAACAGTTTTTTTAAAAAATAGTCATTGGTGTAGAAGTTCTGTTTAAAAAAAGTGGTTGAGCACCCCCTCCACTCCGCCACTGTGCAAGTTTTTGAACATTCTTATCGCTTGTTTTATGCCCCTTAATTAATAGGCATTATCCCCCAAACATGGAAAAAATCTATGCATTCGTTTATAAGTTATAATGAAAATTCGAGAAAAAAAAATTATATTCAACACCCTGTATCTCGGAAACGAAGCGTTCTACGACATATGTTTATAGGAACTTTTCTTTTTAAAAACATGTGTTCTATCTCCTGTTAAAGTTTGTCTACAAAAAACTGACTCACCCTGTAGATACCATATTTACAACACATTTTCAAAACATTTCAATAACATTTCCGTAAATGTTTATTTAACATTTTGTTAAATAATATGACAAAAAAGTGGTCCGCCAAAATATATTCATAATATTGTGACAATATTTAAAACATTTTACAAAATGTTTTTAAAATATTGAAATATTTAACGAAATATGTTTACGAAATATTTTTTAAAAAAGATACTTTTGCTGTTTGGGAATATGTAATGAATTTAAAATTTCAGCAAAATTAGGAACGAAACGATGATAAAAATTGACCATACCAATAAATCTTTGTAGTTGATTGAGTGTAGAAGGACGAGGGAAATTTGTTATTATTTCTACTCGCTCTTCTGTTGGGAGAATACCTTTTGATATTATGTCCCAAGAAATTCAATCCTTTTACCCCAAACACACATTTAGATGGTTAAATATTAATACCAAAATGATGAAATTTTTTCAAATAGTCTTTAAATGCTCATGATGTTCCTCATCACTTCTACTTGCTACTAATATATTGTCTAAATAAATAAAAATAAAGTTTAAGTCTGACAGTGACTCATTCATAAATCTTTGAAACGTTTGCGCTGCATTTTGTAAACCGAATGGCATTCGTAAAAATTCGAATAGTCTAAAAGGTGTAGTAATTGCTGTCTTTAAATATCTTCTTCCGCGACTGGTATCTGGTGATAGGCGCATACTAAATTAATTTTCGTAATTATTTTACATCCACGCAATCGCGAATTGAAATCATGAATATGCGGTAATGGATATCTATCTGGGACCGCAAATGAATTTAATTGCCAATAATCTCCGCAAGTCGCCAATCATTTGATTTCTTCTGCAAGGGAGACGCAACAGTCGAATCTGAAGGTCTCAAATACCTAGTTCCACCATTTGCCTAAACTGTTTTTTCGCGATATCGAACTTTCGAACATCGAATCTGCGCGAACGAATATATGGTACATGTTCATTCGTAATAATGTTGTGTTTGACAGCATGTTTGACAGGGAATGAAAAGTATAGTGGCATTATCAAATTTGGATATTTTTGAAGAAATTTTGTATGCTATACCGTCGAGAAAGGATAATTCATGATCGACACAATTTACTGATAGGTTCGTCTTTGTTATCAATTAAATGTTTATTCTTTAAATCGACTACTGTTCTGAAACGAATAATAGGACAAGTTATATCTGTTATAGTAAAAATAGGGAGCTGTATTACACGGGTAATATCGTCCGCCATTTTGGGTCCAGTTGGTTCGAAGTAAACAACGCGGTGTATATGTAATTACAGGCATTCGTCTCCGCAATATTCAGTTTTGAACAAGTTTTAAGATATTTTATTGAGTGAAAACGACAATTATGAAAAATTGGTTGAATTCCGTGTTTATATTGAAAATTGAGGTTATCCTTTTAAATGTTAATTTTGGTTTGTGCATTAACTACTAATTATAAAAAAAGAAATAGTCAGGCGTAGATAAAAATAAAATATCTTAAAACTTGCTCAAAACTGAATATTTCGGACACGAATGCATGTATTTACATATACACCGCGTTGCTTACTTCGAACCAACTGGACCCAAAATGGCGGACGATATTACCCGTCTAATACAGCGCCCTAGTAAAAACGAAAGGACACTCGCGTCGTAGACCTAACTTTTTGTTATTGACATTGACATTTTTGTAACTAAATTAGACCTTTTAAATATCAAACTGTTAAATTTATCCTAATCCCATTTGATGAGGCCAAATGTGTAAAATATTTTAGGTTACATCAGCTTTATTTAAGTACTTGGAAAATATATTTTATTCGCTAGATATAGTAGACATGATTATAATCTTTCATCAAGAATATGTTTTTTTGTAGTCAAATACAAAAAAGTTTGGGTTCCGTGGACCCCCTTCAGCTGGCCAATTTTGCTCATCACCGAATTTTTAATTGTCTTTGGCCATTAGAACAAGTGTACCAAATTTGAAAGTTTTATCTCAAAAACTGTGACTGCTATCGCGATACTACATACATGCGGACAGGTTTATTTTCAGAAAGTTATGTTTCTTCATCATAATTTTTCGAGATTCGTCCAGAAATGCAATAATTTATTTTAATTTTTTTTTCCCCGACTGTACCTTTTCTTCTTTCATTCATTATGTCTCTTCTGGTGGTACCACATTCACCAAATTTTTGTGTTGCCTAAAATGTCAAATTTGGGAATTCTCCCATTAGTATTTTTTGAGTTATCACGAATACACACACACACACACGCACGCATGCACGCACGCACGCACCGACAGACATCATTTGGAAAATAGTCAGAATGTATTCAGGATGGTTCAAAACGTATATATCAATCAAAGTCTCGAGGTCGAGAAAAAATCACGATTACTATACTTCCTTATATTAGGTATAAGAAAGTAAAAATATCTATTAGGTTAATTTTTAAAATATTATTTCCCTGGCTACCATAAACATAGGAATAAAATAGTTAACATAACTGTCAACATTTGACAATGATTAATTGGTAATATTAACAATGTTAGGAAGTATCACATTGCTAGCAAGTGTGCAATACAATTGCAACTATTTTTAATAAAATGTATTGTCCATTGTCCAGTGTGTGTGTGTGGAATTACATGGGTTTAGAGAGTCACTTAAATGAACCAAGTAAGTAGAATTTTATACCTGTTAATATGGCGACCTGAAAACGATTGAATTCAGATTGGTTTAGATTTTGTTTAGGAAAAAGCCAAAAAGTTGCCATTAATAAAAATGCCTCACCTTTATTTACTTGTGGTTCGATTAAAAATGTTTAAGATCATTTTCCAATAATTTTACACTGGCATTCTTAATTTATTTTTCAAATGGAAAATATTTCTAGTTTTAAAAATGCAGTAATATGGCGTTCATACAAAAAATGATGTTGATGTATTTTTTGTAAAAACTACTGTTTGAAAAAAAATAAATAAAGAATGCCAAGTCCTTAAAAAAATGCAAAATGATCTTCAATATTTTTTAATTGAACCGCAAATTAAAAAGTTTCAAGGAATTTTAAAAAATGGCGTTTTTGGCTTTAAACCAATCAGAATTCAATTGTTTTCTGGACGCCATGTTAATGGGCATAAAATTCTGTACTACCCTGCTCATTTAAGTGATTCTCTATCTCTACAAATAACCAATATACCTATGTAATCTATCACACTGTATAGTCAAAAATAACAAACTCAGTAAACACAAAAATATGGGCCTTTGCTGGGCCTTTACCGGAAATGCTGACCAAATAAAGGCCCAGTAAAGGCACATACTGGGAAGTTAACGGAGGTGGTACTTGCACAAAGTTTCGCATACTTAGTATTAGAGATAGACACATCAACCCCTATGTGTTAGTGAGAAGGCGTTCTATTCAAATATGTAAAAATATACAAGGTTTCAATTTAAAAAAATGTAAATTATAACTGTAGCCCTCTTGTGTGTTTCTATTGTTTTTCTGATATGATTTTCGAAATTTACATAAAAAATCCTATAACTTCTGTATTTGCCAGTTTTTCGTAATAATAAAGATAAGGAAATTAGGGGGGTGCCATTCTCATAAAATCATCCTATACATAATACATTGTATTCATACACCATAAGAATATTAAATCAATAGGAATGGGCACAGTATATGCAAAGTATATTCAAAAATGAGTATACAGTAATCGTTTATTTACAAGTTTTACGCATATATTACATATGCATATGTCTTGTGCTATGTAGGTAAGGACCTCATTATGAGTTATAGTGATCCAAATGACAAAGTTTCATCATGATAAAGCAACATATTAAAAGTTATTAGTTATTATCTTAGAAGTATGTAAAATTTCCTTAAAATAAATTTAAAATTGAGGAAAAAATTCTAAATTTAATCTTACACTGACAAATGCACCAAAAAAGCAAAACATGTGCACAGATAATAGTAATGGATGCAATATTGTCAAAGTCGCAAGACAAGATTTATTGAAGAACAATAATTGATAATCGAAATAAAAAATCAGTGGTATATCTGCAATGATTCTTGTGTTCCTGTAAAATAAAAGTAAATGATTTCAACAAATTATAATTCATTGAAACAAAAGTAAAGTGGGATAAAACCTCATCACACATTAATTGACCTTGTGTACACGGTCAATTAAATTCTCGCAACTCACGTTTCGATATAAAAGTTGAGTTCAGGGGGGCAAGTGCCATTTTTGTCCGTGCTAGGGATATTCTGAACAAATTTGAGGGAGTCCTTGAAATTCCTGAGGATATTCTTATAAATCAAGCCTACATCATCAGAATCACCGGTATATAATTTTGTGCTAATTGAAATCCTGAATTTACTTGTGACGTTGAAAGAAATTGCAATAAAGAGACTATTTACAGCAATGAATTTCAGTGACAAGAGAGGTTTGTCATTGTACGTTATTTGTGAGGTAAAAACATCAACCTAGGTCAGGTTCACCTCGACAATACTTTCTTGTCATTATGTGTAATTTTAAATGAAGGAGAAAAGTAATTTTCATTAAAAATATTAATTACACTTATAGTAGATATTGACGTTTATTGAATTTTTTTGATTTAATGCAAAATGATTGTCTTTCTGGGCAACAGTTTAGTAATTCCTCATCCTGAACAATTTGAAAATTTTTTTAACCGTGGCAAAATTTAATGGGGTTTCGTAAGAAGTGATCTTCTTTGTAAACCGATTCGACTAATATTCAACAGGATTCACATATTTCAGCTCAAATTTACACAACGCCGTTTTTAAAAAAGAGACACACACAGAAATACAGACAAAGGTATATTAGGAGGTTCATTTTCACCATAATCTGAATCCAATTTTTTTTTACGTCAATACTTTCTCCATGTCTCTAGATAAATGTGAAAGTAAAAGTTGCACCTTCAAAATGTTAAAATTAAAAATTTATTTGAGATTTGCTGCACAAATTTCTTCACCATATCATAATTCCAGTACTTACAGTACCTATCTACATAGAAAGACAACCAACTAGTTTCAAAATTTCGCTCGAGTGAGCATCTCGTGATATGTTTTGATAAAAATCAAATCCATCACATATTATATATGTACTTTATTTATAATTAACTTATTATGTACATGATATCTCGTACAATATATTGAAATAAATATTACAACTAGATAGATATATCGTAATTAATATGATTCTAATTAGTACATATTATTACATACAAAATCACTTTTGAAATTATATTAATGATACAGATACAAATAAAGCAAAAAATAAAATAACTACATGTACAAAATTTAAAGCAAATTTATAAAAATACTTTTCAAATACTGTAAAATTAAAATTTCTGGCGACCTTCAAGCAATGTCACACTAAAGTAACTGCTGAATAATTTTTCTTCGTTCGCCCGATTACCATAAATTAAAATATTAAAAATAAGTTAACTTATAAAATAATATATATTAAAGTCTTAATATAGGAACAAACAATCTATATTTAAAAGTTTATATAATAAAATTTGAATATTTATTAGTTTGGAAAATAAAGGGCTTATCACATTCAAAATAAAGTTATAAATTTTAGGTTTTTAATTCTACAAATATTAATAATAATAAGTAAGACTAATATTGATAAATTATTATACAGCAGTAACAGGAAATATATTTGTCACTTTTTTAAGTGAATATGTAAAGGTAAAATAGTATCCTTAATATTTTATTAACAATTCTCCATTCTTTATAAAGCAATGTTTTATTATTAATAATAATAATTATAGACTAATCGTTGCAACTAAAAACAAAACAAAAATTAGATAATACTATTTTTTTTAATTTTTTGAGATCTTAAACTAAAAATAAATAATTTTGTGTCACTCAATAGTCATGTTTTTTATATTTTGTAGTTTTGACACCTTCAAATTAAAAGAAATTCTAAAAAAACCTTCATGGAGGTCTCCAGCACAATTTAAGAATACCTAGAATTTAACAAAACCAGATATATTTATTAGAAATAGTAACAATGCATGTGGATTATAATTAATTACATTTTCAAAATAAAAACTAAGATGTATTAAAATGATGAGGTGTGTTTAATTATTTGATTTCCCCTACTTCATTTATATCAAATTTGAATGTTTAATTGAATATATATTGCCAGCACCACTCGCGCCCTCGCGGCGATAATAGTATTATTAATTATGGACGTTTTTTTTGTAATTTGTAATTATGAGTAATTAACATGTATAAATCTCTTTCCTGTTTTCTTTTTGTATAAAGTTACCTTTTACTAATGAAAGAATTATGAGTTTAATGACCGTCTATTCAAAAAACTGCAATCATAATAGTTCCTTTTTATTTCTGCTAGGAGGCGTCAACTGAGTTTCAAATGCCAATAAAACAGGACAGAGTCACGTACTCAACAAGCCACTGCGTGGTGAAATAATGGACCTGAAAAATGTGACGTAATTTATACACAAACCGCTGATCCAACTATTAAAATGTTTCCAAACAAAGCTGAAGTAAAGTGTCAGTTGAGTAGGTTTGTAGTGATGAAACGTTTCAATAAATTTAATAAAACACGAGATATAATAATTAAAATTAAAAAATAACATGTTCCTTTGATGACTTTATAGTTTTGGAATATAATCGATCATTTTAATAACTTAAAGATAGGTTTTTCATATTTGTTATTTGGATAAATAGCGCATTATATACCGAGGGACTAAAGGGCATCTTTTAATCCCGAGCGTGAAAGTATATAATCACACGAGGGATTAAAAGGCCCTTTAGTCCCGTGGTACATACACTATTTTGTGCACTTCCGGTCCTGCCTCTTATAACAAAAATGAAACGCTTCGCAAAATATTATGGAATTTGTGTTAGTAGGTAACTAAGCAAATGGTGTAAACAAGGTTAACCATTCTAAAATTAACATAATTTTCTTGTGTCCCTGATGTTTGATTAAACGTTAAATAAACAAATATGAATAATTTAGAGTTTCGATGAACAATATCTCTCCTGAAATTGCAAAAACTGTGGAAGAGGCCACACAGGAGTTATTGCCAGCTAAGTCAAGAAGAATATATGAAAAACAAGAGATAATCAGTAAGTGGTGTATTTGGAAATGTGCCACAAAGAAGGGCTTCTTTTCTAAGAGGCATCTTCGTACACTGCCACTGTGTTAGAAGTCCTCTGCATCTTTGTTAGCTGATAGGAGAGCAGATATAGATGTCCTCAAGCATCATATTGGATAGAACTGGGGTATGTTGACACATCAATTATAAACAAAGAAAATATTGCAGAAAATTTTTTTGAATATGGACGATACAATAATACAACCGCGAACGATGAAATGCAGGCATCTACAAGTACTTCAGGTTGCACGTCCTCTTCTATTCACTCAAGGGATTCAGCAACTATTTTGCAAAAAAGTTGAAAATGATTCTAATCGTTTACTTCATTTTGTAAATTGTAATAATGTTAATAATACAACTGGTAATTTCAATTCAAAATGAATTAAACGAAAAAAAAAATCGTTTCTTTGATAACACTTATTTATTTATCATTTAATCACGGGGATTAAATTAATTTTTTATCCCTCCAGGGATTAAATGTGTCAATTTAGGCTTCGAAAAAGAGAGTAAGCAATTTTACTCTTGGAAATGCATAAATCACGCTGTTTTTCATATGTTTGATCTTTCCCAATAATATAATATTAAGAAACAAAGAAATGATATTACCTTGTCGTTATTATTAAAACAATAAGTACACTGAACTGAATTTGCGATTGGCTCCTTGTGAAACATTAAATATTTTAAACATATGAAGGAAATTGGCTTTTTAATGTTTCAACATTTTTTGTTAAAACTCTACACGTGTTTAGGCTTTTTAGGCCTTAATCAAGAATACAGAGAATACCGATTAGTAAAATTTGGGTTCATTGCTTGTAACCACATCTGGTATAGTATTTCCAATCTCAGTGTAAACAGTCCATCTCAAATGCTGTTACCAAGTAATCTCATTACAAAGCCTGTCTGTGATGGAATAACACGAAATCATATTTGAATATAACGACGATACCCGCTTGTTCGACGCCCATGGCATGGATGTAATTATGAATGAACTACTTTGTGGCGCGTCTTATCGTGGTTACAGTTAGATTGGAAAAACTATGCCTAATACAAAACTATTGTAAAATATGTATTTCTAACTTGAACATTACCACAGAACTGATTCTGTGGTAATTTAACTACTGATAGTTAAATTTGTGACATATTCTTTGAACAAAAATTATTTTATCTAAAATATGGTAACTTGTAAAAATTTGTTGTTCATTTGTTAAATTTTATTTTGGACAGCCCTGCTTATTTTTAATTGATCTAATAAATCAAGTTTCTTTCTTTTCTGAATGGAGTAATTTAACATTATTTAAATCTATAAAACGATTCTGTTCTATGCAATGTGTTGACAGGCCCGTGTTATTTAGATTGTTTACAGTAGATTTCTTGTGTTCCTCGAATCGCTTTTTTACATTTCGTCCAGTTTGTCCAATATATATAGCATCTCATGGGTTGAAATGTACTGACTGCGATACTATGCTTGGACAAACTAGACGATGTGTAAAAAAGCGATTCGAGGATCACAAGAAATCTACTGTAAACAATGTTATATAGCACGGACATGTTAACACATTGCATAGAAACAACCATTTGAGAGATTTAAATTATGTTAAATTACTCCATTCGGAAAAGAAAGGAAAGAAACTTGATTTAGTTTATTATAGAAATAAGCAAGGCTGTTAAAAATAATAACAATTTAACAAATGGATAAAAAATTTTTATCAGTCACCATATTTTAGATAATATAATTTAAGTTTAAAGAATATAGTAATATTCAAGTTATAAATATATATTTTACAATACTTTTATATTAGGTACCTACAAAATGTGGTTATATAAGCAATAAACACGAGTTTTACTTTCAGTATTCTGTGTACTGTTGACAAAAGTCTAAAAAGCTGAAACGTATGTGAGTTTTTAATCAAATATTAACTTTTACATTAAAATGTAAATTTCCTTCATATATTTAAAAATGAATAAATAAATAAAACTATAAATATTATTTTAACTATTTTCAAAAATAATATTATATTGAGGCTTATAAGTATTACAATTATTACCAAATTAATATTAATCACTTCTAGCATGTGTTAAAGAAAAACAGGATTATGAAAAAAAATCATTCTTAATTTGTGTTTGAGACACCCATGAAAACCCTGCCTACCGAATAATAAAAACTAAATAATAGAATGTTAAGAAATATGATTTAATTTCATCATATTCTCTTCGTAAAAAAACATGGACATATTTAAAAATATGTAAGTAATTGCACATTTACATGTTTGTGTAATTAGAAATACAATTATTACAATAAAAAAGAAAAATATCGTAAAGCGAATTTAAACTTTATTTTATAAAATAGTTCTTTCTTTAACTTCATAACTTCAAAATAAAAACAGTGTATAAAACAAAGTTAAAGAAAGTGTTTATTTTATGGAAGGAAAATAGCTTCAGTACTTCTAACACAGGAAGCTAGAAAACCAAGTCGATATTAATAAGAAAAGCAATAACAAAATACAAAAGTCCCAAATATAAAGGTAAAAAGGCTGTATAAAAAATATTGTATTATAGAGACTTTCGTATATATAATTCTATTAACAAAATTAAGTTACCTGATAAATTATTTTTATCTATACATAAAAAAATATCCGAAATAAATTCAAATTTAAATCAATAAAAAATGTTAATGTAAAAAATAAAAATTTTCCAAAAATTTACAAATACACAAATATTAGTATTTAAAACAAAATTATTAATAACAAATCAATAACATACTTTTAAAAAAATACCATCATATTTTTAACATTCCATATTATAAAAATAAATTAACATATGCTTAATTGATAATAACAGTCACATTATAATAATAAAGAAAACACAACAAATTCATATTGAAGTGTTACTAAAGTAATTATATAAATAGTGTATCGTTTAGTGGTAGAGGACAGTGAATTTTATATGCAGAAATAATAAAATTAGTATATAATTTACGTATTTAAAAGGAAAGTTAATGAAGAAACCTTGATTCGGATACGAATTATTATAATATTAAAATATATTAATTGGTGTATGTTAAACAATTTAGTAAACGCTATATAACCACTATATATATTGTTATTATTACAAAAAAAAAATGAATAATTTCACATTTTGTTTCTCAAAAAAAAAACTTGTGGAACTCCCATAAAATTAAAATTGCTTTTACTACTTAATCTTGGCGAAACAAACATTGAAAAAAGTGTAAACGAAAGCCGTGGTACAAATAGTGTGCTTAACTTGCTATTACTAGGTATAGAGAATAAAAATTATTTTTCCGAATATTTATGTACTTTTCAGAAAAAGTGTACAATTTTTAAAAATTAATTAATTGCAAAATATTTTTTTACATTATGTGCGAGTCGTAATTAATACTTCGTCCATGTTATTGGATTGTTAGATATTGCAGATCTGTAAAGAAATAAAAGCACTGCCCTCAATTTTAACGGTAGCTTGCATTACATATCACAATTAAAATAATTAAAGTAACTGTTCGGTCTTCTTTATGGTGTTATTGTTGTTAAGATTGTTGACATTTTCGTAGTGGCAATGAGACAAATCCATGCTACTTTTCCTCCTACTCTTGTAAACACACATAGCAACTGCAACGATGAAAATCACACAGGCTAAACTTAGTAGTGCAAAAATTGGCAGAGCTATGTTCCAATAACCTGAAAGCAAAAAAGGTTCATGTAGATATAGTAATATTTTATATAGTTTTTTGGGAATTTCGGTCAGACATAAGTAATTAATTTTTTTTCCTAACGTTTCGGTTTATTACACCATCATCAAAGAAATTATTTAATAATCAATTAATAATTTTATTAATAAACCGAAACGTTTGAAAAAAAAATTAATTTGATAAAATTTTTAGTAAAATCGCAAATATTTCAAAAAGTTGTAACTTAAACCCCTTACAATGCTTATATCAGAAAAAAAGGAATTTAATTATACATAACTTGATGTAAAAAAAATACAGGATGTTCTATTTGACTTAAGCAAGTTTTCGCGGTTTGAAATTTACAAAATGTAACGTCAAAAATGGAATACTTGGTATACTATTATTGAATTTCTTTAAACTGTAGAGCATGCTCTTTCTGCATGCCAAAAAGCAAATGAGAATCTTTTACACAAAGAAAGTTAGAAAGGTTATTGTAAACCATTACACCTGTTAAAATTTTTTTAAAATGTCAAATATCTCTGAAACGGCTGGGTTTAGGCATACATGTTTTTAACTCAGAATTTTATGCTCTTTTTGAAAACCTTAAAATATATAGGGTATTCCATTTAAAATAAGCAAGTTGGTATCGACTTCCGGTATAACCAGAAGTGCCAGATGCTTGTAATTATTTTAGTTGGATTGACCACACTGCCATTAGTAATTCCATAAATTTTCAAAATTTTCTGATGCGTACTTTTCCTTATATCGATCGATGCAGTTCCTGGTGAGACACCCTGCATATACAGGGTGGGCCAATAGTGTCTGGACGGAAGATGGCTCATTTATTAGAGGTGATGGAAAAAACTTTTTATACAAAAACTGTTCAGTTATCAGATTTAATTTGATAACTGAGCAGTTTTTGTATAAAAAGTTTTTTCTATCACCTCTAATAAACGAGCTATGTTCCGTCCAGACACTATTGGCCCACCCTGTATATGGGAACGAAAAATTAAATATTTTTATCAGGTAATTGGATGGCTTGCAGCTATAGAAAACAATTACTTACTGACCAGTGACCGACGGGGAAATGTTCGTTTTCGAGTGTCTAATAGCAAGCATATAGATGGACTGTGTGGCTTGGTTATCACGTTTACGCCCACTGCCCCATGTTGAAAATGAATATACCCATTTAAAACACGTATTTATAAAACGTCTAATGAGTAACACGTAGATGCGTAAACAATGCGAAATTAAAGACAACAGCTTTTTAAAAATGTCTCATCAATTCCTTTAGGGAATAAAGTGAATTTGTGGATTAGCGATATTGCACAAACTGTAAAAAAGTGCTTTCGTGTAACGTCAAAGCAAACATTAAGAGACACATTTCCTCAAACAATTTCAAAAAAGTGATAGTATTACTGATACTGACAGGCTAATAAATTTTAACTTTAGATTTAGTGGAAATGATGGTTGGGTGTAATATAAAATGGACGAATCTAGATAATCCACTATTAGACAATTTTTGCAAAAGTTTATTAGCAGTATAACAATGTTCAGGTGCCATCGGAAACGACAATAAGAAAAAAAAATCACACGTGAGAGTATTAGACAAAAAAAATATTCTGAACTGCATGACAAGTATTTGTCATGAAGTTCAAATGTACGTCTGAATTAGCGTGGATGACACCACTAATGTTTGTGGCTGGAAAGTGGCAAATGTTTTAGTGGGTGCATTAATATTAGTAATATACTTTCTCTTGTCATCGCCAATTAAAAATAAATGTGTGCGTGCGTGTGTGTGTGTGTTAATGTTACATTCACCAGTACCTACTTTTAGCCCACTTCGTAGCAACTGTATGTAACCGAACTCATCAAAATAACCACAAGGTATACTGTGCATGAACATATCTACGCGGTGACATATCACTTAGCATCAATCCTGGATGCCATTTATTGCTACCTCCCGATCTCTACTAATCCAATCGGGAGATTATGAGCTTACAAGTTGGACGCACATACTGTTCTTTTGTTGGGTCGTTTTTCCGCTGGAATCTGTTAAAAACCGAACTTACGATCACTTTAAAAGAAACAAGCGACATGTGTTAGTGTTCAAAGTTAAACGCTCCTTAGTGTTCATGCCTTGAACTCTCAGTTGGAAAAAATTGTTGAATTTCTTGAAGAGGTCAATGTATCAGAAAACGTACAGGAGATACAATTGTTGTGCAAGCAAAGACTTTATTAAAATTATTCAAAAATTACGAATTTATCCCACTTGTTATTTTGAGATATTCCTTTTCATAAATGGAGTCGAACAGCATGATGTATCTCCGAATGATTTGGGGATTGTTGGAAGAGATGAAAGAACACGGAAGAGACTTTTCCACACCACTAATTCAGTCCTCAAAATCCCTAGCAGAAAAAATATATTGGACTTCGGGGTCCCAAAAGCGCAAAACACAAAAAATGAAAAGAAAACAAGCGATGAATCTCATTTTTTTGATTTCCACTACGCAGTTGAAAGTTGGATTTTTGCATGTTCTTGACTCAATCATTAAGCGAATTGAAGAAAGATTTATTACTCTAAATGAGGTGGCTGACAACTTTGGATTCTTAAACGGGCTTGCTAACGAGACAGCCGCTTTGGATGAACTAAAAAAGAAATCTGCAGGTATTGCACTGCTGACTTGAATGCCTACAAACTGACTTCGGAAATAGAAAGTTTCAAATTTCAAAACAAGACCCAGCATCAATTTTTTAATATGTCGTTGAAAATTTTACAAGGTATGGATCACCTCTCTCTTGAAAATAACTATCTAAATATACAGACATCCTTAAAAGATTCCTACGCCTCCCAGTGACAACTGCTATGTGCGAAAGTTCATTCAACAAGTTTAGGCTTGTGAGGTCATATTTATTGAAAAATTAAGTACAGCTAGTTTTAATTATGATGCGATTATCGACATATTTTCTGAACTCTGTAAAAGTGAAATTATAAGAGGTACCTCAATTATATTATATAAACGAGTTGACACAAAATGCTTCTATGTGAAGGTTTTGTTTCAGTATTTTTTAAAAATATTTCGTTATTTTTATTCTTTGATGTTTTTATGAAACATACAGTTTCAATTTTCTGTTCTTTATTTCGGGTAGAGGCACAGGGCACAAAACTGGTGATTTACTATAGACGCCAGCATGTCTAGCTAGGTTTAATAATAGTGTCTGTGTAAGTTAATTGGATGTGAAAAGTAGCAAATTTCGAAAAAAAATACTTTCCTTAGATTACACATAATGTACTTGGTGAAATCAAATTAAATTTTCACAGAAAGATAATATTTCGAAAGGGCTTTCATTGAAGTTATAAGAAGGAGTAGGGTATTATATAAGATTCTAAAGTAGGGAGGCTAGGGATGAGGGAGTTGCTCTTTGGTCAATCTTCATACTAAAGCAATTACTCCTCGATTCCATTTAACATTGTTAAAACCGCTCTCTGTTTCTGAGATAATTGGGGTAGAAACATTTCAAATTGACAACAGGTATATAATAATTTGATTCAAAATTGTGTGTGGTTTCAGCATATCGCACTATGGGGTTTAAGAGAGGGAATATTTAAATAAGGTGTTTCTGGATACATGAATCGGTAGAGCTAGATGCTAGATCTCCCGATTTAAAGCCCCTCGATTTATTTTTAAGGAGACATCTCAAAAGTAAGGTGTACAGGAACCTGCCAGAAAATTTGAAGGATTTGAAAGCTCAAATAAGAGATGGAGCAAATACCCTCACAGCCCTGGATAATGGCTTAAGATTTTTCCAGGGGTGATTCCTCTCGTCACAGAAAGCAAAAAAAAAACAAGAATAACATTTTTTTCTAAAATACTTCCTAAGCGCTCTATGATGCTTTCAGAGTATAACATTAAATAGCTTTTTAAATAATTACTCAGTGATGGTTGAAATACCGACATCAAACTCGGTAGGGACAATTGTTTTGATAAGCTGCTTTACATTTGTAATTATATCTGTACAGTACTATAGCATTCTATACGATACGTTACTGTACTTTAAACGCGTCAAAATAAAGACACTTGAACCACACAGTACACCCCACAGTGCTCGAACGCAGTTTATTCATTTATTTCGACGTTATGTGTTTGGGGCTGTCACATGGCTGTCACTACTGTCAGATATCCACATAAACAAATCTTTCTGGATATCAGAAAACTGTTTGTTATAATTTCAGAAATGCGAGTTTAGAAGTAAAAGGTCATTTTATCATGGTAGGTAGGTATTTGGTTATTTTATTTTCAAATTGTTAAAATTGTCTTCACTTACGTAAGAGGAATGCATTTTATCTACAATTAAGAAGCAAATCTTTTGTTGGACCAAATTGAAATTAAGATCAATAATTAATTATCCATATTTAAGTTATAGAAGTAGTCCCCTTGTTTATAATATACTACATTACACTTTTAATACTTTACAACGGTAGTATGAATGAATGAATATCAAAATAAACAATAATACCAAGCTCGGTAGCGCAGTGGGACAGAGCGTTAAGTGACAAACGTAACTGGTTTACTGCCTATCGACTCCCGGGTTCAAATCCCTGTTTCGATTCTGGCAGTCGAAGGGTTTGATTGTACCCGCGTTTTCTCAACTGTGTAACCCCTGTCCGTGCAGCTTCGGCTTTGGTTTGGGGGTTATCTAATTTATGTGGTGTTTTATGTTTTTTTTTATATAGGGTGATTCATGATGAACTGTAGATACTGTAATGATAAGATGGGGCAATCCATGCAAGTAGCGAATGACAATTAAAAATGTTCTCAGACATGATTCATGAATTCTCAGCAAAACTTGTTGCGGCTGTAACTTTTGAACCAGTTACGGAAATTAATTCATTTTTGGTTATACATCACATACTATTGAAACCCAACAGCCTCGTGCAGTCAGAATTCCAAAATGTTGGGGCCGTATTATGAAAATACTCATATCTTGTGTTCACTTAGAAAAGTTCACCCTGTATATACTTTTTTTAGAATTCCGCCTGGTAGTTTAAAAGTATATGAACCAACAACAAAAATCATGTACTTGATTTTTTTTCTCACACTTTCATCGGTTTTTAAATGAACCATCATGGTTTTGACATTACGTTCTTAAAATTAGATTTTCAATGTTATAATAGCAATGAGAACAGTTAAAGCAAATATTTTCTTACTGTACATCGGTGACAATAGTACCACTACTTCCTACTAATTTTTTACCACGAATAAAAAAATTGTTATTGGATGATAACAGCTTGAAAACTTCAAATAACAAAAAGGAAAAATTCAAAAAAACTATTCACTCGCCAACAAAATAAATTTTCTGTCGTGGTGCCTGGAAAATACGAACTGATTTAGGGTATTTCTGATGTGCTGGTTCCAAAAATAACTCACTTTTTTCCCTAGCAGCTCTAGTTTTTGAGATACACCATGGTGAAATTTATTATTTATACGAATAATAATATCAAAATCAAAATAACTAAATATTTAGGAGAACAAAATTGCATGTTCTTACCTAAAATTAGAATGTAATTATGTGTTTTTATAATTCTCGGTATTCCCATTACTGTACAAATCTGCCTGCCTAACCGGAAACAACCCCAGTCCCCACCCTATTTCATTTACCTGTAACATAGGGTTTCCCGTATCTCTGCCTGTATCCCACAGTTCAGTGTAGTATTGTGCTTTCGTGTGATAACTGTGTACTAATTTGCTTTAAATTGTTGCGTGAATATTAAAAATTCGAATTACAACAATGGCTTCTACAAGCAGACGGAATTGTGTGAACCACCCAGATGTTTTTTGTTATATTTTTGGCGAGTACTCTTTCAAGGGAAGTAGAAAACCCATATCTGACTTTATAAAAAGAGCATATTTAGCGTATTTTGGCGTCCAGTTAGGAGACCAGGATAAATCATGGACACCACATTTCGTATGCAAAACATGTGTAGAACATTTGCGACAGTGGACAAACGGAAAGAGAACGTGCTTAAAATTTGGAGTACCTATGGTATGGAGGGAGCCAAAAAACCATCATGATGACTGCTATTTTTGTTCTATCAGCATCAAAGGCATTAATCGCAATAACCGGCATAAATACCCTAACATGGAGTCAGCAAGAAGACCTCTTCCTCATTCTGAAGAAATACCTATTCCAACGTTCAGTAACTTGCCTACGCTTCTGGAGGATGACTCAGATACATCGCCTGACGAGGTGCAGTTCAACAAATGTGAAAGTGACAATAATTTTGAAGGACCTTCAACGTTTCAGTCAACAAGAGCTCAATGATCTTGTTAGAGATATGAATCTCTCAAAGGAGTCGTCCGAATTGCTTGCTTCCAGATTAAATGAAAAGAACTTACTGTGTCCAAGTACTAATATTACATTTTATCGTACCAGAGAGAAAGATCTGCTGCCGTATTTCTCTAAATAAAATAATTTAGTGTTTTGTAATGACTTAAGAGGTCTCTTGGAGAAGATGGGGTTAACAGAATACACGCCAAGTGAATGGCGTTTTTTTATAGACAGTTCTTCCCGAAGTTTAAAATGTGTACTTTTACACAATGGTAATAAACATGGTTCTATACCTATTGGACATTTCACCACTATGAAAGAGGAATACGCGACAATATCACTGGTCCTGAAAAAATCAAGTATGAAGAGCAACAGTGGTTGATTTGTGTCGATCTAAAAGTGGTAAACTTTCTCTTCGGGCAACAAAATGGATACATAAAATATCCTTGTTTTTTATGCTTGTGGGACAGCAGAGCTAAGGCCCAGCACTGGATTACCAGAAGTTGGCCTTTAAGAAATGCTTTAGTTCAAGGAGAACACAACGTTCTTAACGAACCGTTGCGTTGGTTCACGGAAACAAAATCATCTTGCCACCATTACATATCAAGCTGGGTCTTATGAAGCAATTTGTTAAGGTTTTGCCTCGAGATAGACCTTGTTTTGAGTATTTGACACTTAAATTTCCAAGGCTTAGCAGAGAAAAAGTGAAGGCTGGAATTTTTGATGGTCCTCAGATAAGGCAACTTATAAAGGACCCGCATTTCACGACATCAATAAACGAGCTTGAATCTAATGCCTGGTGCTCTTTTGTTAAAGTAATTAAAAATTTTCTTGGAAAACATAAAGCAGAGAATTACGCCGAATTAGTAGAACAGATGCTTTCTAACTTTCACAGACTCGGATGTAACATGAGTATTAAGATCCATTACCTTCACAGCCACTTGGACCATGTTCCAGAAAATTTAGCTGCTGTTAGTGAAGAACAGGGAGAAAGATTTCACCAAGACATCCGCATTATGGAAGAAAAAAAGATAGGATACCCACATGATGGCCGCTTACTGCTGGAATCTTCAGCGGGACTGCGCTGGTAAACCTCACGCAAGGAAATCTTATAAAAGGAAATTTTCAAGTGATGATTGAAAGTTGCATATGTATATTTTTTTTCTGTTAAATAAATACCTTCTACCAACTTTTTTTGTGTTTCAGTTGAAAGTTGTAACCAAATAGTAATATTTTAAAACTTATATAACAAAACATTATATCTAATTTTAGCGAATTGTTCCTACATAGGGCAGAAAATAGTAAATTTTGAAAAGTAGATCTGATCGAACAAATCTGACGGCATTTTTGGATTAGGCACCCCAAAATTACTTAGTTAAACTTAACAAATCCCAGGCACCAAAATGTGTGTTGGCCAGTGTTATAATTTATGTTCAAAGTGCGCAAACTTCTTTCTTCACGGCATTTCTGTTGCCTCGATGCCAAATTTCCGACAGATTTCCTTATCATATTTGGATTGGTATGGTATCAAAAGCATGAATTATTCTTTCCATTAGCTGGTCCCTTGTATTAATAGGTTCACAATATCCTAAAGATTTTGGGTGCCCTTACAAGAAGTAATCAACTGGGATGTAATCGGTAACCTTGGTGTCCATGAGATAGGACCACCGCTACGAAACCACCTACTAGGGTACATATTATCTAAATGCTGCCTTAAAGCTAATGAGAAATGCGTAGGAGCACCATGCAATAAATTCCTCTCAAACCTGCCTCTTGTATCAGACCAGGTAAGATGTTACGAAGAAAATTCAAATAACTTTCACCACTTAGGCGTTCTTGGAAAGAGTGTGATCTTATTAACCGATTGTTTAAAATACCACACCAAACATTAAGAGAAAATTTATGCGAGTTTCCCTCTTAGCGTGAGGATTTTCTTCTTCCCAAACATGGAAATTCCTTGAATTGTACACTCCGTCTCTCGTGAACTGTGATTCGTCAGTGAACAATGTCCGATAAATTGTTGGTCTGTAATCACGGATCCAATTCGCATATGCTGAACGAGAAACGTTGTTTCCAGGCTCGAGATGTTGCACTTGTTGTACATAATAAGGATGTAAGTTTTCTTTTTTTAAGACTCTCCACACTATTGACTGCAGCATATCTAGCTGCGCACTTGCCTCTTGAGTACTTCCGCAGGATTTTCATTCATAATATTTAAAATGTTTTCCTGTTCCTCGGGCTGAGCAAAGTATTCTCATTCAGTTTTATCTTTAGGGAATGAACCATGCTCACGGAACTGGTTAAAAGCTTACGCGAAGGATTCGGCGCTCGATGGTTAGGAAATCGTCTATGGTATTCCATTGCAGTCGCTCTGTCATGACAAACACAAAATCCATAAATAAAAATTATATCAGCATATTACTGGTTTGAAAATAAGACAAGCATAAATAATAAAACCTCCTTCGCAACAAAACCTGCAATAAACAAAACAATAATATTATCCCATAATTCGATGTGTCAAATTATTGCCCAAGCTCTACTCAATTCCTATACTTTTCTGGTATGATACGTGAAATTAAAATTCCCTGATTAGGACCTCGGATTTTCTTATTCTGGATATAAAGTAGGAAGTAGTGGTACTATGGCCACCGATGTACAGTAAGGAAACATTTGCTTTAACTAACTGTTCTTATTGCTATTATAACATTGAAAAATCAGGAGCGCCTAAAATCTGAAACACGAGCCTTCTATTCCGCATGCGACAGTTGATCAAATGGCCTTGTGATTTGCGGTTTTCGTTTGTACTTGACTTCTTGACTTGGTTTTGAAGTTCAAGAACGAATTACCAGTGTGAATTGTGTTTGTTTAAAACAATATTAGAAAAGAAATATTTCATTATGGGGGTTATGTACCTAAAATGTTCCAAAGTTTATAACCACCAGCAATCTCTTAATAAACATTTAAAAAAAGAACATAATGTAGAAAAAAATGTAATATCGAACGATTTTAACAAATATAAAGCTAAATGTTTAGATTGCAAGGAATGTTCATTTCGATATATAAGCCATTTACGCTATCACTTAGTTTCAGAACATGGATTTGAAAATGAAATTGATGAACTTGAGTTTAATAAAATAGAAGGTAAGTATATTTTTTCTAGCCTTTTATGATACGACGACTTACCATATGGGGATCATATCAATTAAAACTAATTATTTTATTAGAATTTCATGAATGGTTGGATTCTACACATTTAAAAGAAAATGTAAATTATTGCAAGCAGGCTGGAACTCAAAAAACAAAAATTTACTACAACTGTAATAGAAGTACTTACATCTACAAAACCAAACAAGGTAAACGGTTAACAAAATCACAAGGGTCTTGCAAACTAAATTTTTCATGTACAAGTCAGATAGTTATTAAAGAAGAAATTGGAAAATTGAAAGTTATTTGGTATAAAAGTCAGTACAAACATAATAAAGATATTGAACATTTAAGAATACCTAAAGTTGAAAGAAATAAAATTGCAAATAAATTAGTCTCTGGCGTATCATTTTCACGGTAAGTTAATTTTTCTGAGGAAAAAAATATTTATGCTTTAAATTAATCATGTGCCCATCACTTAACTACTTGACTTTAACAAATAATTTTATTCTTTTAGGATAGTGGAGAAAACACGGGATAATATTACTGAAGATGAGGAAGGGTGTCACAAATATTAAAAATTCATTTGGAGTTCAAAATACTGATAATGGCCGAAGGAATAAAAATGATGCCGTAAGTGTGAATATGTGGGTTGAGGAACAAAGAAATCTCGGAGTTGCAAATTCAGTTCTATTTTATAAGGAACAGGGCAATGAATGCGATATTTTAAAAAAGTGTAGACTTTTGCCTAATTATAATGAATGGATCGCAACAATATATGCTTAATAAATTTGGAAAAGATATTATTTGTATAGACTCTACCCACGGACTTAATAAATACGATTTCGAGTTGACTACACTGATGGTGATTAATGAATATGGAGAAGGTTTTCCTTGTGCTTTTATGTTCACTAATCGGAAGGATACGGATATATTTAAATTATTTTTTATAAAAATTAAAGAAAAAGTGGGTACAATTTTGACAAAAATTACATCTGTTTTCATTAATGCCTGGAATGATGTAATGGGTCATCCCAAATACCAACTTTATTGTGCTTGGCACATAGATCGGGCATGGCAAAAAAATTTAAATAAAATAAAAAACCATGATAAAAAAGAACAAGTTTATAAAACATTAAAATATTTACAAAATTTAAAAGATGAAAACAAATTTCAGGAAGAATTAAATAGAGCGATCGATTTTTTTTACTTGCGACGTAGAAACAGAGGGTTTCGGAGATTATTTTAAAATTAATTATGGACACAATTTTAAACTTTGGGCGTCGTGCTATAGAAAAGAGTGTAATATTAATACTAATATGCATTTGAAGGCTGCTCACAAAACCATTAAATACTGTCATTTAAATGGGACCAAAGTACAAAGATTGGACAACGGATTAAATGCAGTATTAAAATATGTTAGAGATAAGACTGTTCAAAGGATAATAAAAAATAAAAAAGGAAAACATTCTTCAAAAAAGGAAACTGAAAGTTTATAAACCTATACGAACTCAAAATGATGATGAAATTAAAATCCATTTGGAAACATTTCGCAATAATGCCAACAATATAGATTCTTTTGAATCTGACATTACCAACGACTTTAATGAAATTTTAAGGGAATAAAAAAATGTTACAGACAACGATTTATTATACCAGTGTAGGGACCATATAAAAAAAGCACGCTTACTTTTAAAAGTTGGTTTATCGAATGAAATAGAGCAGGAGACTGATGTAAACAAAAAAAAGTAAAAGAGAAGACAATACAACTCAGGAACCTTCAAATAAAAAAAATCAAAAAGCAAGTATCGTTTTTTTCAACTAAGAAAAATAAAAATTATAAGAAGTTGAACAAAAAGCCTACAAATGATGAAAATTCACTAATACCTGAACTGTTACATAATGACCTAGTCATAATTAAAGATTCCAGAAATGATCACAACTATGTTTGATTTTGTTTTATAATAAAAGTATAATATTATACTTAATAAATAGTTTTTTTTTTAATATTTTTGTATTTCTGATGATCACAATATTATGTTTGATTTTGTTTTATAATAAAAGTATAATATACTTAATAAATAGTTTCTTAATATGTTTGTATTTCTTTATATTATATCCAGATATACCAAGAATAATTCTATTTAAATAAGAATTATTTATTATAGATCTTTGTTATAGATAGATAAAAGAAGTTCGAGAGTTTTAAAAGCATTAAAACGTCAAATGAGCGCATGCGCAGTAGAAGGCTCGTGTTTCAGGTTTTAGACGCTCCTGAAAAATCGAATTATAGGAACGAAGTGTCAAAACTTGTTGGTTAATTTAAAAAACGATGTACGACAAAAAAAATCATGTTTTCATAATACGGCATTGAATTTTTGGAATTCTGACTGTTCGAGGCTGTTGGCAAACAATAGTATGTGATATGCACTAAAAATTAACTAATTTCCGTAACTGGTTCAAAAGTTATAGCCACAAGTTTTGTTGAAAATTTATGAATCATTCTGTATATTCGTAAATACTGTCCGAGAACGTTTTTAAATCGTCATTCGGTACTTGCCTGGATTACCCCACTCTACCATTACAGTATGTACACTTCGTCATGAATCACCCTATATAACATAACCATAAACTATGACGCGTCTGGGACGGAATGTATTAATAATTAGTTGGGGACTTTAGAAGACGGGGGAATGTAAGTTTAGTACGACGTGACGTCTCATATTATTCAAATGGAAAACGTAAATCTAGTTTAGTCCAGTTAGATACAGTACAGAACAGTACTTTCAGTACTCGATGGCAAATGGAAAGCAGCTATAGTAGCTACGTACAGGAAAAGTTTCTTCAAAAACTAAACACTGGCATCGGGGGCGGGTTTGGGTGATAGCATATAAATTTTAATTTTTTCCTAAATTACCGGATTTTTTTTTCAAATCAAATCCCTTTTTACTTTTATAGGCATTTATCGTAGTCGCTAAGGAATTAGAATAAAATAATCCCAGATTCACAGCTAAGGGTGCTCACAATATTCCGATGATTTTTTAATATTCACCCGTGAATGAACAAAAAAAAATTGAAGGAGGCAAAAGTTTTAGTTAAAGACTGTGCATTCAAATCAAAGAAAAAAAATCTATTGTAATAATTTGTGCCAACATTTTACCGTAAATTTATATTTCCTTGACTTATTAAGAAACTTCCTACAGATAACTACTGTGTCTCATCCATGACAATATATATTTTTTTGTACGAACGGGAATAAAACAGTATTTTACTGCCTCAAAACACGGAGTAAAACGAGCGTTTACTCCCTGAGAGATTTAAAGTTGCCATGGACACCAATAAATAATACAAACATAACGTAACGTCAACATTTTTATGATGTCGAACATTTAATAGTAGAAAGACAAAAAATTAGGAAACAAACATGTAAAACAGGCACGGACAACCCACGGCACGCAGGCAGTATACGACCGCTGGGGGTAGCTCCACAGATGAATCCTTTGCAAAAGAAATAAATCGTCAGACTACAATAGATAATCAAAAATAAATGCTGCTTATAAATTAACGCAATCTCTTGTTGAATATTTGTTATCATATAAAATGAACCTGTGACTTTATAGCTATGTTGAGAGCAGTTTACCTTATGCTGAATGTCAAACATAAGATAATGTAGTATTTCTTTTTACCAACTTTGTTATCATTCATGCAGGTGAATCACAGAAATATTGTTTAACTTCGTGATTGTTTACAAGAGCAAATGTGAAATGATTTCGTTCTATGAAAGAATTTTCGTTTTAATAAAATGTCCGGGACTTCTAATTTTACGTTTACCTATGCTTCTAATAGTTAGTTCAGGAAAGTAGACAATGCATGTTGTGTTTTCTTGCAGGAAATACTTACCATTTCCTTACATTGGCAATGCATGAAAATTATGACTGCAACTTATTTGCAAATGAACTGCATTCCTTATAAGGAATCTTCTGAAAGGTCTCTGGACTTTCGGGCGAACTATACTAACTTTAAGATATTTATGAACCCCTTTGGTACTGATGTAAATGAAGCTCCCATGGCTTACCAAATGAACCTAATCGAAATGCAAGCAAATGACGCACTTAAAAGACAAATTGGACGAATGCAGTTTGTACGAATTTTACTGCAAATATTTTCCAACGGAGAAATGCAAAGAACTTGGCTGTCTTCGTTTGTAAAGTTATGGCATTATTCAAAAGCAACTATTGTTGTTAATAATTTTTATTCTAATATTAATTTTACTAAATCGAAAAATCGAACAAAAATAACTGATGATAATTTGGAAAATACTTCACAAATAGCAGTGGCTCAAGAGTCACTCGCACCTAACTTTGATATATTGGTTGAAAACTGTCAGTGTCAAAAATCACACTAAATACATTGTTTTTATTTTTTAACATTTGTTATTTACTGATGAGTAAAGTTTAGTTTCCATGTATGTATTCTTATTATAAAAATTTTCTTACTATTGATTTATGTATATTTAAGTTAATAATATCCATTGAAAACATTTTTTATGTATTTCACATGTATTTCTAAACAAAAAATTTATTATTATTATTATTATTATTAATTTGACCTGCAAAGTTACAAATTCTTCATTTATTCTGACCCTCACCTAAGAAACGGTTGCCCATGCTTGGATATCATAAAATTTGACATTTGAAATTAAAATTAATATAAACAAGGTAATTTTCACAGTTCGTAATCTTCATAATTAATATGTAATAATTTAAACGTCAAACAGAAATAAACAAAAAATAACGTCAAACAGACAATTAAATACAAGGGCACCTAGATAAATTCGGGATAAATTACAAAAGCTGCGTGGCCAATTGTTCATTATTTCTTACATTTCATTTTTTTTGTAAAAAAAATTGTGCCCGTTCATACAAAAAATATTGTACTCACCTCGGGAGTAAAATGTGTTGCAGACAGGTGTATAAACAAGTATTATTTTTGACGTTTCGTATTTCCACAGTCATTATCGTCTTTTTAACAGTACTTTTTCCACTCTTTATGTATCGTAGTCTTTACTTTTATACGTTTTATTAACGAAAAACAGTGCCTAATCAGAGATTCTATAATTGAGATAAAGAAACATATTGAGGAGTGGAGTAAATTTTGTAAAGGATATTAACTAACTAAAAAATTGCATTAAAAACCCAGTCACAAATTTAATAAAAATTATTAACCATCAAAGGATACGAAAATATTTTCTCAGAAATTTAATATTTGTAATAGTAAAGTTACTGATTCGCAAAAACTAAATTTGACGCGGTTTTCTGCAATTTTCTTTGGTATGAGTAAAATCTATCTTTGCATAAATATTTATTTTCATCCAAATATTCAATTTTTGATTAATTCAAGAGTGGCAACATATTTAAAAAAAATTCAACCCAGTACTGAAAGTTTCTAATTTAAATTACTTACTTGTCTCTTTATCAGTTGGCACAACTGATGGTTCTGTAGTTGTAGAAGATATTGCAGTTTCTTCGGAAAGTTTAGCGTTTCTGTTATTAATAACAGTCGTAAAAGTGGCAATGGGATTAGCAGTAGTGGTCGGAGTCGTAATCGCAGTCGTAGTCGTACTCAAGCTACTGCTGGTCGAGGTTCGTTGATTCATATAATCTTCCACTATCGTCAGCAAATCTTTCATGGTAATATTATACTTGTTCAGAATCTCCTGCGTAAATTTTACGTTATTGCATTTACAAATCTCGCAGCCTTTTTTGTTAATTTTGAAACCATTTATACAAGTCTTATTACAATTTGCCAGTGGTTGACATTCGTTCTTTTTAATAGTCGTTTCATTATCACAGAAATATTGTGTGCATTTATCTATGCCGTTAAGACAAGTACAATACGTACATTTATCCTTCTCCGTCCAAGATTCTAAATGCTGATAAACATGACCCTCCTTAAGACATGACTGCGCATCATTGTTTTGGATTTGACTTTCTCTAACCTCACAGTAATGGGATATGCATTTTTCTTCGCCATTCATGCAACTGCAGTAAGTGCAGCCATCCTCCTTTGTCCATTTTTCTAAATGCTTATAGATTTTATTGTCTTTAAAGCATGATTGAGACTTTTCTTCGAGACTCGAACACAAGGACAAACCATTTTGACATTTACATTCTTGAGCGTCGTTGGTAAACCACTTTTCGCCGTTTGCGTAAAAGATATCTCCAACATGGCATCCCTTGATTGCCTCAACTTTCTTGCATTCGTACAAATCACAGCAGTTACCAGGAAATCCAGAGCCGTATTTCTTTATTACAATTGTTTCATTTCTGCCACAATCATTTTTACAAGGAAGACACACGCAGAGGTCTTCGATCTCATCTCCTTCCAGTTTCGTTGATTCGCTGTCTGCAGGACAGGGTTTGCATATTGTTTTTTTACAACAACCCTCCTCTATGGTAACAGGTACTGATTTTCGGTCACATAACGGAGGAATTTTACATTGCAATGGGTTGCAAATACATTCTCCATTCACCTGAAATATAATAATCATTTACATTTAATTTAACTTGTATTTAAAATTATCTAGTAAAATATAAGAAATATAACAAGATAGATTTATTGTGGTTAAAAATAAAACAAAAGGTTTGGTACCATATCCCACAAAAAAAAAAAAACAATTATGCAGCTACGGACACGTCTTTCGGAGTTATTGCCCCTCATCAGCGTAGCGTAGCTAAGGAATTGGATTTACGATGGGATCGATCAGGAACAAGAACTAAAATAAGGCTGGAAAGTACAGTACACAGTACTCAATTAGTGCATTCATGTTCCCATGTGCCACAAATGGGGCCTCGATGAGCACAGTCAACACACAGAGCTCAATGTGTACTGCTCATTTTGACCTGGCACATACAAACAAAACAAGATAGATTTATTGGGGTTAAAAATAAAACAAAGAAGGTTTAGTGCCAGGTTTAGTGAACCCCAATAAATCTATCTTGTTCTGTGCTCCAGCATGGATTGTGAAAGTGCTCCAGCATGGATTGCTGAAATCCAAAAAATAAATTATTATCATACCGAGTGAGTCATTTTATAAGATACAAACGGAAATATATAGGTAGATCACATAATATTAAGAATTTTTCTTCGAATAAACATATCTCGTAACATTCACCGTTTACGAGATACAGGGGTTGAATTTTTAATTTTTTTTTTTCGATAATTATTTTTAATTCTGGAATAATTAAAGCTATCGTTCTGATCTTCATACATGTATCATTTGGGTGTGATGCCTTCATATAACAACAATTTTGTCGAAATTGCAAAACTTGGTGTTATTTTCCTTAGTAGCATATTCACTTTAACCCTTTGGAACTAAAGTCCTGGATGAGAACTACCGGCATCCTTATCATCATCAGTCGGAAGTAAAATCGATTAATTTCTTCTAAAATGAGTGTAATGTAATAAATAAGAGAAAATAATAGCAAATTCTATATGATATTATATTGTAATAAGTGCATAAAGCGTTCTGAACTTGAAAACTAAGCAAAATATCAAGAATTCACTGGTGACAAAAAAGTTAAAATACCAATAATTAAATTCATAACCCGAAGTTGCAATACAATATCAAAATATCGTTTTGTTTGGATGAAGTATTAATGAATATTAAGATACCGGAAGGCTATATCCTAATTTCATTAGATGTAAAATCATTATTAACGAATGTGTCAAAAGAGTGTTATCGCATCAATAAAGATAAACTGGATATTTATACAACGGTTATACCATAAGACGAATTTTTTGAAATTAATGTTTTTGTTCCGAGTGTTTCATTGTTTTGACAATGTTTTTTATATGCAAAAATTAGGGACGGCTATGGGAAATTCTGGGTCATCAATTTTTTTATAACCTGGTGATGCGTGACTTATTGTCAAGCTCCATGCAAAATGTACCATTCCTTTATTTATATATTGATAACATATTGTGAGCAGCACCAAGTGATAGAGTAAATTTAATTTTAAATGTTTTCAATTGCAATGAGGACGTAAATATACATTTTACCGTTGAAAAAAAGACTAATAATCAGATCCTTTTTTGGTGTTAATTTATTGCCAACGAAAATGGTTGCAATTAGCCATAGGGAAGTACTTACAAAAAATGTTCTTTCCTCATTTCTAGATCACATTGTTGAAAAATATATAGGGTGTTCCATTTGAAAAAGTTGAGAAAATTCAATTTAAAAAAGTTCTTAATTGAAAAAGAATTTTTGGCCACCCTGTACATTTCTCGGAAGTAAAAATTATTCAAAAACATTAATTAGATCTCTCGTAACTGGTATTCACATAACTTTTTCTTGAAACTCATAATTGTGACTTTGGTGATTTTTTCAATATGCATCTGCAGATGGCATTATTTCAACAAAAAAAAAATGCGTTACATCCAAGTGGTTGGGAGATAGTCAATAATGATATAGGAATGAATAGAGTTTAGAAAGAGGCTTCAAAAAATGTACTGATATACATAGCATTCCATTTAAAAAATAGCACTTGATCCTGTTTGGATCGCCATGTATATTCGAAAATAATTTGCAATTATAAACTTTTTTATCTAGTTTACTTGCATTTTTTTAAAATTTCTAGTTATCTTAGAACTCGAGATATCGAAGCCCGACGCACTATTGCCCCACCCTGTATAACACTGTACTTATGTCCAAGGGTAACATCCCTATTTTTGTAAAAAAAATTTTGCCAATGACTTTTTAATATAAAATGTTACACATATACAGTATGATGTTTCTAAACAGAAACAGACTACTGCATTATACAACCATGTGGTACAAGAGAATTGTAACTTTAATTTTGAGGATTTTATCAAAGTTGAGAGTATTCCTTATATCTTGAGATAACACTTTTACAAATGGTAATTTGAAATATTTGGTGCTAGATATATTATTATGACAAATGACCCTCATAATCTCATTTTAAAACAAAATAGTGGGTAATTGTTGTTAAGAGTCCTTTAACACATTTAAATCAACTTCCAAGTTTTGAGAAAACAAACTTAAATATGTGTTACAATGACATACTGGACAATGGACGTGTAGTAAAAGATATATTTATGCAGTTTTCGTCAATTTCCTGTAGAACGCAGCAGTGCAATTATTTCTGATTATAAGTTTTTTTTTAGAAAATTTTAACAGGAAACTTAGTAACATTTTTACGTGTAACTTTCACAGTTTTTGTTTAAAGAGTTGTTTTATGCGTAGGCATATGATTATGGAAAGTACATTCTTAAAGGACAAAACATTAAACATCAAAGTTGAGGAATTTTTCCAATTGTTTTTTATGTCCAAGTATCCATCTAATTTAAATTTTGCATGCTCACGCCCTCAAATAACGTTTTATCTAAAATTAGTCTAAATCTGGAAGTTCTAATATAACTAATAAGGCAGATATGATTTTTTTAAAAGAAGATGTTTTAAGTGCCCTGTAAATGTCTCTTAAGTAAATGTTTTTAGCAATATCTAAGTTTTTCCCTAAACTTATCCGAATATAATTTAGTAATTTTCATTTTCATGGATTTAATAATCCCTATATTTTGAGTTAAAGGATGACTAGAATAAAAATTTAAGACTCTTTCTGAATGTGTTTATTTTCGGTACCACTCCGCTACAATGTTGCCCATTTTGATTGACACACGTCTCCATGCGCTTTTGAAATTACGTTTCTACTGTTCCTAAAATTGCCGGTGTGATAGATCTTAAAGCAAGTTATTATCCTTTCCTTCATATTTTTTACTGTTGCTGGTGTGTCTTTATAAACAATTTCCTTCACGTATCTCCATAAGAAGAAATCAATTTTTGTAAGATCTGGGGATCTAGCAGGTCATTTAGTGGGTCCATTTCTTCCAATCCATTGAAGTGGGTAGGTATTAAGTTGTCTCTAATTGCAATTAAATAATGTGCTGAAACCACATCCTATTTCGATCCTTTCAGGAAGATTCACCAATAATTGCGGCAGATAGTTTTCCAGAAAATGAAGATAAATAGCTCCAGTCAATGTACCATCAAAGAAATGTGGCCCTATTACATGTTCTCCAATTAATTCCTTCCCAAACGTTTATAGACCATCTGTGTTGGTTATCAACTTGCCTAAAAAAAGTGAGGATTTTCCTAAGCGTAATAATGGAAATTATGCCCATTAACAAATTCGTTTTTAGGAAAAGTTGCCTCATCAGTGAATAAAACTTTACTGAAGAAGGTGACATCTTGCATTTTATCTCTGGCCCAATTACAAAACTGTAGACGCCTTTGAAAATCGTTATCAGATAATTCCTGGTGCATTTGAATATGATATGCATGAAACTTTGTTAGCTCACTTCTCTCTGACTAATATGGGGATTCTCAACCGTTGCCAGCATCACAGAAAACTCATTTTCTTCGTTCACAACACTTTTGTTCTGTCACTTTTGTTATATTCGACATTTCCAGTTTCCACAAATCAATCGAGAAGATTTTTGAAGATGGTAACATCAGGAATCCTTCTTTCAGGATACCTTTGCTTATAAATTCTATTGCAAAGCAAATAATTTCTGTCTGACTCGCCCAAAACAAAAGTCATGTCTACAAGTTCCGCTTTATTAAAATTTATTCTGTAAAACTCGAAATATTTTAAATTTAATACAAATGATTACTGACGACCGATAAGTGCGATAAATGTTCGTTTGTACAAGACAATTTACACTAAACTGAGGTTTTATTGTTTGCCGAATAACGAAAACAGCAAAAAAAATTTACAAAAAAACTATTACGGTAAGGAACCAGTTAAATACTATTTACCCACTTCAGTGAATTGGAAGAAATGGTCCCACTAAATGACTTCATTTCAGAAGTGCATAAAGACGTGTGTCAATCAATATGGGCAACATGTGGAGCACTTATTATAATTTTTTCAAATGAATTATTTGAAGAAATCTTTTTTTAAGTTAGTTAAGTTCTTGAATTTTGTACTTATTACTCAATAAAACGAAAATGGTTGCAATTAGCCATAGGGTAGTACGTACAAAAAATGTTCGTTTTTCAATTCTACATCACGTCGTTGAAAATATACAGGGTGTTCCATTTGAAAAAATTGAGAAAATTCAATTTGAAAAGTTCTTAACTGAAAAATATTTTTTTGGCCACCCTGTACATTTTTAGGAACTAAGAATGATTCAAAAACATTAATTAGGTGTCTCGTAACTAGTATTCATTTTCTTAAAACCCATAAGACAGATGGCATCATTTCAACAAAAAAATTCATTACATCCAATTGATTGGGTGATTGGGAGATAGTCAATAATGATCAAGGAATGAATAGAGTCTAGAAAGAGGCATCAAAAAATGTACTGATATACATAGTATTCCATTTAAAAAAAAGGCACTTGATCCTGTAATTTCGTCTTGGCTCGCCCTGTATATTCGAAAACAATTTCCGGTAATAGACTTTTTTATCTAGTTTACTTTTATTTTTTTTATTTCTAGCTATCGTAGAACTAGAGATTTCGAAGTTCGACGTATTATTGCCCCACCCTGTATATCAAATACCATGTAATTGTGGAAAAGTTTATGTAGGACAAACAATGATTGGCTAAAGTCTAGATTAAAAAAACATATGTATGATATTTCTAAACGGAAACATACTGCATTATATAATTATGTGGTACAAGAGAATTGTAGCTTTATATTTAAGGATGTTAAAATATTTAGATATTGAGGATGACTTAGAAAATAGGTTTTAAAAGTGATGCACATTAATTGAAACATAAAAGTGTTAATCTTATACCTTATATCTGTATATGTAGATAATTTAAGTAATTTTTACACTTTGTTATTAATAATTTTTTCTTGATAAATACATATGTAATGCTATGATGAGTATTTATAATGTGTGACATTTTTTGGAACTGCTATTGATTATTATGTCATTATGTTACCGAAAAATAGAAAGAGATCTTTCTCATTTACTTGAAAAAAATGTATTTTCAAAGACGGCTGAGGCGCAATTGTTTTTACATTTTAATTCTACTTAAAAAAATGTAGAAGAAAGGATTCCTCTACATGTTGGAAGAATTGAAAGATATATTAACATAATTTCTGTGTAAACTATTATAGTTCTATACATTTATTTAAAATTAAAAATATATACCTATCGAGCTAACCAAAAGGCAGGGGTGTAGCCCTGCCTTTGATAACATACTTTCAGTTTATTTTAATTTTTTTTTTTTATATAAATATATGGTATAGCATACTGTGTTAACAACTTTTTTTAAACAAGAGTTTTGAGTTACTTACTAAATGTTTTTCTTCGTCTATACATTCACACTGGTTTTTGGAATCGAGCACAGCTCCTGGCGCGCAAGGACATTTACCGTCGATAAGGGTGTCATTTCTACAATCGACGCAGTCGTATATGGGGCAGCAAGATCCTGGAAGGTCGCTGCTATTTACAGCAACAGTTAGAACCGACAAACATGAAGGCTTTACGCAGGATTCTGGATTGCATATGCAGAAATCGTTGGACAAAATGCTGTCAGGCGGACAAGCTTCGATAGATGGCGCTGCCTGTACCACTGGAAAGAATAATCTGTGTTAAAATAATTGTGATTGCAACTATTTATAAACAATTATTTATAGTAACATATAGGAAATTTGTATTTTATTCACAATTAAACATATTTTTAAAATATGATCTCCAATGCAGATTCGATTACAGACGACTTATTCTGAAAAAGTTAATAACAACAATTACGTAATAACCACAGTTAGGGCGCAGATATATACCTAACATTGGTATGACATACATTATTATGATACTATTCACTATTGCATATTGTACAGTTATTATAAAACAAATGATATCATACAAAGAGGTTGAATGCTTAGCCGGTGAGATCGCTTCGAAGCCCTGGGTTTTTTTGCAATTAAGTCTAGAAAATATCATTCAAAAAGTAGTTTGAAAAAAATGTATTGAAATAATGAATTCGATTCACATTATACGGCACGGGCACGATATGATACAGACCAGAGCAGTTTAAATATCATTTTTGTGTGTTTAGGCGGATATGTAATGTATACTGCTATGGTTTTTGCTGCTACAAAGTGTATCGTCGTTGACTGCCATTACAACAGCATTATGGAATAGATTGTCGTGACGTTATCGATCAGTGTCTTATCGTATCTTGTCGTATAATCTGATCAACCTTAAGCATTTATAAAAACATAACACAAAATGACCGGCTGCCACCATTAAAATAATAATATGAGAAAGTTTATAGTTTTCTTATAAAAAATATTGTAATGAATTCTTCGGAAAAAAAACAGTAAAAAAAAATGAACCGATTAAATTTGTAGTACTCGGATATAAATAACCCGTGAATATTTTGACAAAGTGTATTGACAATTTTTATTGCCATCACTAATAAGTTGAGTAATGAATTATTTTCGGTAATTTGTTCGCGATGATTTTAAGATAAAATTATTCAGATTACGATAAACGCTGCAAAAAATGTGAAATAGGCTATAATGCATTTTAATATACTTTAAACAATTTCATATTTCCAATATCCATATATACAAATATTATTACCCATCTGGTCAACAATATAACCGATTTATTGGGCTTTCATTTTCCGATAAAGGATTATGTTATATTTTATACCTTTTGGAAATTAAATGACTTTTCCTGAAATACAGTATAATAAAATGTTCAAAGCCGCTTTACATTAGACAATGCAATTCTGATATTTTTATTGCATACATGAGTACCAGTAACAATCTAATTGCGGGGGAAAGGTATGCATTACACAGGAATTTTGAGGAATAAGAATCAAGAGGTAATACTTTCGTAATTTATTTATAAAAATAATTATTACAAATATTGAAAACAGAAAATATGAAAAATCCAATGCGTATTTTATAGCAAAGTATAAGGGAGGCAGCAACGGATCTGTCTCGGAAAATAAGGTGTTAATCTGGATTTAGGTTTGTACAGTAATCTGATAATTTATATTTTCATGTTATTGCTGATCATCAAAAAGCTGATCAGTCATTGCTGTCACAATCTTGGGGCGCCTTCTCTGCTATAACGAAGTGATTTTTTCGTAGATTGTTTTCTGTTATAATAAGACCTCATTGGGTTCTTCATTCACTTTGGTACACCCTGTATAATATAACTAGTATTAATAATTATTTTAAAAACAGCTTTGAACAAAGGGATAAGTTATTTTATGTCAAATACTTGGAATAACAATTATTTCTCAAAGTGTTTCAAACCGGTTTCGTTTTCAGGGTAACATTAGGTATTTTATTATGGTGTATGTAAGCCACGTAAGAATTTTAAGTTAATTTAATCCAGTTGAAAACCAAGTTTAACATTAGAAACTTAGTTAATATAATAATTTGGATTATAGACAACCGTTTTCTTGCATTTTAAGTGTCATCAGGTACATTTAAAAATATGCAAGTTGGTAGAATCATAGTTCATATTAGGGTTAGCATTAGGAGAGAAATCATTTATTAATAACAAATCTATTTCTATTTTTAAAATAGTTTACAGAATGAAATACTAGTTGATTTATTTTAAATATTAATTGGTGACCGTTTTAAATTCTTTTTGGAAACATAGTTTTAAAATTATGAGAAAGCAATTCCCAGCCTTAGAATATTTTATAGACATTCGTTTACATGAATTAACGCAGAGAATTTGTTTAAATGCGATGCGACAAGCTAGCATAACGTTTGCCACGGACAGTAGCTGACCAATTTGCGCGTCTCGCAGATTCAACATCACTGTTTTCGTTATAATGGGTATAAATCTAAACGCTCCAATGAAAACAGATAGTTCTCAGTCGTCAGGCCTCCGATCTGCCAGCAAGAAACGACAGTTCCAGGTCCGCCGAAAATCAGTGATAAGGATTATTTCCGTTAATAACCGATTGACTGTATTTGATCTATTTATCAGCTAACCATTATTTCCGTAAATTATATGTTAGTCTTTCCGTAAATTGTCGTTTGTATCTGCTCGGCTAGAGATATTCGTGAAAATTCGGGAATCAATAAGTAAAACGTGGGTTATCTATTAGGAAACGAGCATCGAGAATACTCGGTTGTTAATATTTTTGGTTTATTTTATACACCGATGAAATTCTAGTAACTAGAATATTTGAGTAGTGAAGTCATAGTGAAACCCCTATACCTAGTATTTGGAGAGGGACTTCATCAGGAAAATGTGAAGAGACACGAGTGAGATTCCAGTATCTAGCTTATTTAAGTGGAATCTGACAGTGTCCCGGTCTGTTAACTTCATATATATGCACGCATATCTCTGGCTTAGTCAATTTAAGGGACAGATTACATTTCAATCCGAGTTAATAAAACTTAATCAGAGTGCTGTAAAGATAGATACCTCTCGGGAATATTCAGTTATCACTATTTGATAGTTATATATTATGCACCAATGGAATTCTAGTATCTAGCATATTTGAGTAGAATCCAATCTCAGTGTCATAGGGAAGCCCCCCAATACTTAGTCATTTGGAGAGGATTTCACCAGGAAAACGTAAAAGGCACAAGTGAGATTCCAGCATATGTGAGTGGAATCTGACGAAGTGTCCCGGATTAAAGTTAACATCCGATCCAATCGACCTTAAGAAGAGACAAAGGGGGTAAATCTAAAGATACAGTACACCCGCGACTAGTAACTTTCGTCAACCACCTGTCCCTAGGTTGACATCCTACTGTGTCTCGCTTGTACACCGTAACCACTTGCATGTGTACATTGCCTGCCGTAATAGCGTCTTAGGCTCTATTCACTATAAAGTCACTAACTGCTTGCTCTAGATACCAGTAGTAATTATATACGTACAGTAATTTAGCTTGTTTTGAATCAACGCTTATTTGCTTGTGTAACTGCTTACAGTAATCGTTTGAATACTGGCTTGCTTGTAAATATCGAGTGGTAGTAGTTTCCCTAACATAACTGTACTGGATATATTTGATCACCGTGCTTGCATTATCATAACCTTGCTTAGTTCCTTGGTTACTTATCTATATAATTGGTTAATATTACGTTGTTTAAATATAAATATATAAATATTTTTTTTGTTGCATTTTATTTTTTTTATTCTGCCGGGAAACCTGTTTTAAATAAAATAGAGCAAGTAAAGTTGATATTCTGAATTTTATTTCAAGCAAAGGTATAAGTAACAAATCTGGTTGTACACTGAGAATCATTTTCGGCAGGTAAAGTAAAGTTGTCCATTTCTACGAAACTGACAACCATACACATCGACCCCTGGACATACCGTATCTCCACTGTAAGTTATCCTAGCTTCTATCATACCTCTGAAAGAATAAAATGATGTTCCTACACTTTAAAATAGGAAGTGGCGTTCGAGACTGTACCGTAATAAAGGTTGAAAAGACCGCTGCTATATTAAAGCGTGCTACAGTAACAAAGTAGTAAAATACCATTTTGCCTACGTCACACTGCAACATGCTATCTAAACTATACCTATTTGGAGAATATCTAAAAACCGGTAATAGTTTTTACACAAAAAAAAAAAAGAAATAACATTATTCGAGGTTAACCATTTTAGAAATCCATACAAGAAAAGACCGCCCCGAAAAAAAATATGGCCCTGCTACGGTTTATATTTTGGAATTTAAAAACGTAGTGTGCCCAAATCTAGCCTTAGCCTTCAGAATGAAATTCTGATAGATCTATCAGAACCAGAATCAGATGCTTCTAAAGATATAATGGGAGGAAAGTGTTCAAAGCTAGCAGTCTTCCATCAATTTTTTCCAGTTCTGGGAGCATTAAATTTTTACAAAGCTTGAGTTAGTCCACATGTCGTAAAACTGGACCAAGCCTTCCGCTATAAATTTAAAGCTTTATCTTTCGATGGGGGCTCCTCATTTACGTACTTGTTATAATAGGTTTTAGTCACCTCGCCAGGCCATTTCGATAGGGTTATATTGACAATGGTATGAGAGCAGCCTAAGAACTTCATGGCCAAGTCTTACGTACTTTTTGCCCCATGCATGCCTAAATAGTTTAATTAAGTACCACTTTTCTTTATTAAAGTCAACATCAAAAAATATATTTTGTATTGTCAGAAACTTCTGCAGTGTTTTTTATCAGCCGAAAAAGTTGGTGGGTTACGAATAAGCATTGAATGATCTGGTGCGTTATTCACAACCACCACACATTTCCATTTAATTTGAACAATCGAAAATGCAGGAATTAATTCGGTTTTAATCATCTTCAGATTATGTCAACTCAATTGGTGAAACGCGCGTCGAGTGCAGTATATGACGTTTTGTAGAAAACTACGTTAGTCTTCACATCAAAGGTTCCAATCCACACCTGGACAGGAATTAATTGATTATCTACCCACTTCCTAGTCAACCAAACTTGTAGTAGTTATATAACTTGATGAGATTTAAAAAAAGAACTTCGTTTTATAACAAAATGTTGTCCTACTTTCGTATTTGTGCCCACTACTTTTAACATTTTCATTATATGGTAATGTTTCTTTTTTTTAAATATATGAAAGAAATTTGCTTTTTAATGTTTCAAAAATATTTTATTAGAAACTCTACACGTGTTTCGGCTTTTTAGGCCTTTGTCAAGAGTGCTGTTGGATAAGCTTTTGTTTCGTAAGAGTCATATACCTGAAACAATATTCACGTAATATTGATAAAATAATATTTTATAAATCATATGAAACACAAATTTATAATATTTATGTTAATGTATGATCCTTTTATTCTTTTTGTTAAATAATGGGTTCCATATTCGGCGCACACTAAGGTTCTGTTAATATTACGTAAAATGTAACAAGTTTGTATTGTAACGCTTTCTCTGCGTTAACATGCAAAAAGGCAGCTTTTCGCCTGGTGGCACTGGGCCGGGCGTTAGGGATATAATTAAATTCTTTTTTTTTTGTCTAGAAATTTACCTTAGTGTTAGGCGCCACTTAGTTTTGTCTAAAAACTAAGAAAAATTACAATATTATGGTTTCACTGTGGAAAAATAATGAGAAACTATTTTTTCTAACTATTATTCTATTAAAATTCAGAAGCACAGTAAAGAGATCATCTGAAAGCATTTTGGTATTTACATAAGTAGAGGTTATCACTTGTACCTTAGCATTTATCACCCCATTGGTAGTACTATGAGTGGTTTACAAGTTAAAAAAAGTAGGATTTACTTGAAGCTTTTACACGACTTAAATAATTCGTGGAAAATATAAAATCGATAATTATAAAACGTTATTTAATGTTTTAAAGTTAACAGCAAAATCTAAATTAAACGATTAGGTATCTTTCTAGATATGTGGCTGTCAAATATAAATTCCGCTTTCAGCACTATGTAGCCTTAAATAATATTTGACGGAACTAGAATAATTAACAACAATCTGCCTTGAAGTTTATCCAAATAAAATACTGGTGTGATTTAAAAGAATTGGTTAAATCTGACCTGTGGTAATATTTTCAGATAAATAATTTCTTTCTGATTTTCCTAGGTAATCCACGGCACGGTGATGTCCAGTAAACAGGCCCTCTACGTCAATTATTTGAACTCTTACAAGGGCGGATCCTCCGGGTAAATTACAGTAGATATTATGTAGCTTATCCAACAATCAGTGTTACCAAAAATTCTTCTGACTATTAATAACAAGTGAGCGTATGTATCCCAAATACTGGGACATACAAATAATACTAAAATTTTGAAATATAGGAGCCACTCGCACCTAAGGCCGGCAGATCTGAAATAAAATTTCGCTTAGCTTCACACAACACGCCAAATATTTACCTTTTTAAATGCTACCACAAGATATATGAAACTTATGTGCGACATACCTTCAATTAAGAATTGCCTTTTACTTAATATTACAAATAAACACAATTTGTACACACGTATTTGATATGGCGACGAGAATAAAACCTCGTTTTTTTCCTTAGAATCCGATCGAATCCAACTTTGATAAAAATCAATAATTGAAAAACAGTTTTAAATGTGAAATTTTATTTCGCGCAGATCGAGGTCTGTAAAGAAGTAGGTTACCTCTTAATTTAGGTGAGGAGAGATGAAAGGGGAATGTAACGCGTCATAGTATATGCCGTGTTGTGAATCATATGTTTGTTGTGTTCATTTTATAATCGTTTTGTGTGGTTATTGTTATTATTTTGATATTTTGCTTATAGTTATTATTAGTTATGTTATATTATATTGTTATGGACCTCTTTTTATAGTTTGTACGTGCTTTTTTGACATTTTAAGTGACATTTGGATTTTTATATAATGGACAATATTTGGTTTCAGTTACATTTATTTTGAAAAAGTATGTACAATAAGATGAAGTGTATTTATTTTGAGGAGAAGAAATATCCAGTTAATAATAAATAATTTTTCTAAGTTGACTGGATGTAGTGTTGCTATTTGTAAGAGTAATGCTGAGAGGGCAAAGAAGAATGGAGAAAAAATATCATTTTTCTCGTTTCCTACTGACATTTTAATTAGAAAAGAGTGAAATAGAAAATGTTAAAGAAAAGGAAAATTTAACCCCGTTTATATATTTGCAATAAACATGTTACAATTGATGATTTTGAAGATGGAATGAAATCAAAATTTATGAATGTATTGCCAAAAAAACTAAAGAAAATTGGTAGGCAATATAAAATTCATCTACTAAAAAATAATTTGTGGCTAATTTTATTATGTTTTAGCTATTCTACCACTTAATTTGTTGCCTGATAATTTGACAAAAATGTCCAGCCCAACTGCAAGATTCACCTCTTGCAGTTGGGCTGGCGTGTTAAAACTAGAGAACGTAAAGAGATCGTTAAACAAATTTTAAGTCCATTATTGTCTATAAGAAATGTGGAAAACATTCCATCCACAAGTAAAGGAAATCCTCAAGAAGGTGCATATGAAGAATTACTACGTAATTATAATGTCCTCTTGCTAGAGAATATTTAAGAAAAAAATCACGAGACGAAAAACAGCTTGCTTTTGTAAATAAAGGAAAATTCGAGTTGCAGAAACTTGTTGAACAATATGAAGGACAATCAAATTCAAGAGTAAAAGAAATGTAGGTAAAAGTATGCCAGACCGCATAGCTGGCGTCAGGATCTCGAATACGTGACTCGATCTGATAGACCAAGATGGTGGTACTGTACAAATATGACACTCGGTCTTATAGACTGAGTTATGGCAGTCAATGTATTAAAGAGATTGAATTCTTTATATATTTGTTTTTTATTTGTCTTAATGTAAAATACCTTACTGTTAATAAAATATTTTAGACATGAAGTTTCAATAATCATGTCTGCATAGAAAGAAAGAAATAATAAATAATACAATAATTTCAGTAACCACCAAAGTATGGGCTTTGCTGGACTTTTATTCAGCTTGCATCTCCAGTAAAGGCCCAGTAAACAACCAGCGTTTGTTGTTTACTGGAATATAATTAAAATTATTTAACTGCTAAATTAACTACTTATTAAAATTTGTTACTAATCAATTAAAAGAAGAATAAGTGTAATATCTTATAGTAAATAATTAAATTAGATTGATTTTTAAACTATTTAGATATTTTATATATTGGTATGCAAGTTATTTTGATAATATTTCCTAAATATTAATTGGTGAAATAGGATAGGTCAATTTAGTTTTCCCCTTTCCTGCTTTTACATAATATTTATAAAGGACTATGGGTTATATACAAAACTGAAATCAGTGCTTGGTTACAGGACAAGGTGATCCTTATAAGTACATCGTGAAAATTCAGGAAATGATTCCTGAACCTGTATATTTTGAGATATTGTCTAGTTATTTATTTGTGGCATCTTGTACCGTTTTTTTCTCACCTTCTTTGACTATAAAGTCACTGTCATATTTTGAGATGAAAAACTAAATGAAGTTTTGCGCATAACTGCTTTGTTTGGGAGATAGTGTGTTGATTAAAAAAAAAAAACTCTTGAAGATCTCTGAAATGATTGAAGATTTTTTATCACACTAGCTGTACATAATGAGTACTTTTAGAGACTTCTTTGTTGTAAACATTTAGAGCATTTTCTTAATCAACTCACTGTATCACTGAAATAAATTTATTGACAAAACAGCATTTGAGCTATTCATCTTAATATAAGTTTGGGAATCATTTCCTGAATTTTCTCAATGCATGTACTTAAGGATCACCCTGTGTATATTAGCTATAACATGTGAAAATCTCCGTTTTATCGGAAATCTCAATTAATGAACTGGAACATGCCAGAAATATTATAAATTATAACATTTTCGAACTGTTTGGTCGGCGATCTTACCACCTTGTATAAACGTAATTTTGTTTTTCGTCTTTGCTCAGAACTATATGTAAAATTTCATTAAAATCGCCTTGGCCTCTCCAGAAATCAAGCGGGAAGTAAATAATCTTCAAATAACAAACATAGGTATTTTAAAAACCATGCCAAAACATTATATGTTGTAACCTGTAAAGATTTGTTAAAGAAAATGGTTAAACTTGGTGATAATTTATAATCGACAACATAAAATTTAATGAGAATCGTAGTTTTTATTTTGATCATACACAAAACATGTAACGCCAAGAAAATAAATGTACGCAATTTTATTCAATAATTAGTATTACTATTCCTCAGTTATTTTCATTATGAGGCATATATAGTGTTCTTTTAATTATTAAAACACATGTTACATTAAATAATAAACATAAGTATATAAAATTAACACAATTCATAAACTCTAAAGTTCTAAACGAAAGCACACCAATGTACGATATTTCAAATTAGGCATACAGATGACGTATTCCCCCCATTAATTCCATTGGTCAAAAGTTAAGAGTTTACGGACCTTGCGCCCAGATAACGTATGCTAGGCTAGCGCCATACGTTTGATATTTCAAATAAATCAAATTTACCGTAGATATGCAACCTGATGTACTAATAGAAGAAATTAGTGCTTCATCTTATTAAATATAATTGAATTTACTTTTGAGATAGAATTTTAAGAGATGTTACAGGTTAGTGAGAAAAAGTACGAATATATCGTTATAGTATAATTTACAAACATTGTGACGTCCTGAAAATTCTGGTGTTTTATCATAACTAAAGCTGGCCGAGGTCACCTGGCCGACAGAGCCGTCATATGACTCATATGTTTACATCATATCATAATACTTGAATAAGTACAATAAATGGAAATCAATTTTAACAATAATGTTACATTTTATAAAAATTTGTATAAAACTCACCCTTTTAAGCAGATTTATGAAGTAGTTTGGTTGTCGTCATCACAAAGTGGGGAAGATCTATAAGTATAATAGCATCAGGTATGTTTCTACAGCTGTCTCCATCAGCGATTTTCGCTTTGGTGAAAAAATATGTTTGTATTTTGAAAATGACCGTTCGACATCTACGGATGTAATACAGGCATAAGTAAAATAATCTGTGAACTCACTTAAAGAAGTTGTAGATGCACCATCACAAATTTGTCTTAATTTGCTAAAATCAGGATCTTTCTGTAATACACTCTCGAATTTTTCACTAACGCGATTATTTTTTGCGTCATTTATAGCCTGTAGCTGTGTATTTACGTCGGCCACTATTTGCAGCGATTCCACTAATAGCTGCAGCCTCGTTAGGGTTGACTGTAGTATCACAGCTTTTATTTGTTGAAAATATCCAGCATAATAAAAAGCAGCTTTCAACCACGTTCTCCAACGTGTAAGAATCGGCTCTGGTGGTTCAGGGATACCAGGACACTGTCTGTGAAATGCTCGAAGCCGTTTAGGAGATTTGAGAAATACTTTTTTTTGTATTTGCTATTAATGCATCTACCTCTGGAAAACATTTTCGAATCGTTTCTGCCACAAGATGTAACGCATGCACTTTACACGTAACATGTAAAAACCTACAATTGTCTCTTTGAAGAGAATGGCCTACCACGCGCATTGTCGCGGCACCATCAGTCACAAACATCAATACTTGACTTGTTGAAAGTTCAAATTTTTCGATTGTCTCCAACACCACACGCGTAATTATTTCGCCAGTACACGCATTTAGACTTTTACTAGATAGTAAAAGTAGAAATGTTGGTTTAAGAGGGTCCAGTACACGTACTATAATATTTAAAATAGAATTTTTTTTTACAATCTGTCGTCTCGTAAATACATAACCAGAGCCGTGTATTTTTTAATCCATATTTAATCCTATTTACAATGTCTTCACGAACAGCTGGAATATATCTACGTAACGATGTACGACTTGGCAAGTTCACCTGGGGATTGTATTTATTCCAAAACTCCCGAAATGGTTGTTTATCCAGTATGTGTAGCGGAATATTACAGGCTATTAACATTAACAATAAATCAAACATAAACTGAGTTGTCAAAGGCATGCTATTTTTTTTATTTTGATGTTGCACGGTATTGATATGACGACGACAATCTGTTTTGTGCCAGCACATTAAGTCTTGATTGCAAACTTTACAAATTATTTTGCATCCGTCATAGAATAAATCCGGAAATTCACCGATAAATTTATTCACTGTGTCCGCGTACGGTTGTTTTTTACCCTTTGGCGCGTTTGACATTCTGTATAATTTATAGGTACAACCTCACGCATTAACCTTTCAAATAAAACTGCAGCGTAAATCACTTCTAAATCGGCACGTGTGACGCCAGCGCAAGACCGAGGCTGTACTCCAGCCACCTCGACCAGCTTTAATCATAACTCCATAAGGATAAGATACCTTTTTTATAGAATGTATAATGTTTATAAAAAATAATTAAATATAATAGTGATAAATGTTATATGCATGATTTTCGGAACACAATACATTTATCTGCATATCGTACTCGACCATTAACTTAACCTAAAACAACAGCATGTTTTTAGTAGTCTGTCAGTTTTTATTTTCATTAACTGCTATTTAATTCATTTAAATTTACTTCATATATCTAGAAACATATATTTAGATTTATCCTATAGACAATAACGCATGCATAAGAATTGTTGACGCTGTTGAACGAATCGGCTATCGTTGTCAATAAAGAAAAAACAATTTCATGTGTAGATATGACACTGGTAGTATTACTGGAAACTCGAAAGACAGCTCAAATAATTTCTCTCTACAATCTGTAATGAACTATTTTGTATTAACAATACGATGAACTGTATTATCGGCGACCTAAAATGAAAAAAAGTGCGAGTCGGGGTTTTATTTTTTAACCCAAATTAATTTAATTTTGTATAATTGGTTTCTAGCCTGCAATTAAACTTTCTGTATGGAAAAAGAAACATTTTTAATCTAAATCCTAAAGTAGAAGTTGGTTACACTTTGAAAAAAATGTGGACACACAATCAGTCCCTTCAACACTTATCATCTGCCGGAAATGAATTGTAGATTGGTTCTTTCTCGAAAGTTTAAAAGAAATCTTTCGGAGTAGCTATATGTACACACCATGGAAAGTACCTTTGACTTAACTTTACATCCTGGATCTGACGCTGCTGTTTACCCAAGAATGTGTAGGTCTCGCTTACATTTAGATGTGATACTATGTTTTCACCTGAGAACTGCGCATCTTCAGAAAATTATCCACATCGTCCTCTCTTGCATTCTGTAGGTCGCGCTTTTGGAAGCTATTACTTTTTTATTTACCAAATACCTCTCAGTTTTTATATCTTAGTATACGTATAATTGCAGTATCAGCACTCAATCATTAAAAGCGCTTCCATTTGAATGTTCGTAAAGTTCAAAGCATCAAAGGAAACAGATCAATACCAAACTAGAATAATTACACCAGGACGTACGAATACTTGTTTCACTAATATTTTAATCTGATGTAGCACAATTAATAGAGAATATCTATAAAATAACATAATTATAATTATTCAGGGTTTGTAAAAAATACGGAAACACATCTCCATTAGTTTTTTTTTATTGCAATATAGTTTGTTACTTGGAGGTAGAAATATTCGGGGAATCCAAAAACCGTATGACTTTTCCTGTATGGCTTCCGGTTTAGCCGAAAAGGACACTTTTTTCCAAATGGTATGCTTTAACATTTTTGGATATCCGGGAAAATTTTGGATATAATTAACTCCAGTAAAATTACTTTTAGTATATTCAAATATTGGCAAAAATAATAATACTAAATATTATCCAGTAAAATTACTTTTAGTATATTCAAATATTGGCAAAAATAATAATACTAAATATTATCGACTATATTTGTATGTACTGGAGCAAAAATAATTTTCTTACTCTAAATTAGTAAAAAAGTGTATTCTTATCATTTGTCTTGATAGCACAATTTCATTACCTGTCTGAATAAGGTCTTAGGTTTTGACATTGTTTTATAGTTAGTTTAAAATAAAGTGTTAGTTTCTATTTAAGCAAATTCATTACATATCCCTTTTGAGGAGCTTTTAGGGAATGTTCATATACACCAGCTTAGAGAAGGTCATTTAACCTTCTCTCAAGTCGGGAAATCATTAGATCCAGTGTGTAAAACTGTTCGACGTTACAGACAAACAGGACATACCAAAGATTTACCTAATATAGAACAGCCAAAATCAGACCAACTGATAATGTAAAATAAATATTATACTACAAATTGAAGTGTCCTCAAACATCCACAACACAATTAGCGCTAGATGACATATCCCAAAGGTCTATTATTAATATTATGAAGTTGGAAAAGATAAAACTCTACAAAATCGATTTCACACAGGAGCTTGCAAAATGTACGTAATGCTAATAGTTTTGTGAACAAAATTCTTTTCTCTAATAAAGCAACATTTTGTTTAAATGGAAAGGTAAATAGACTTAACTGTCGCATTTGGTCCAGAGATAATCCCCACTGGGTGCGACATGCACATCTCCAAAAAGTCAATTTGTGGGAGGGTGGTATGATAGTCAATCATATCGTCTAACCGTTTTTCATAGACGGCAACTTATATGAATCAGGATATCTTGATTTATTAAGAAATCATATTATACCAGCCTGATAAAGATATCTGGTTCCAACAAGATAGAGCCCCACCATATGAGACACGAAATGTAAGAAATTATCTCAACGAAGTCTTTCCTCAGCGGTGGATAGGAAGAAGTCACACTGAGTGGTCTGCTCGCTCTCCTTCCCTCACACCTTTGGATTTCTTCTTATGGAGATACGTTAAGGACGGAGTGTACAAAAACAGACTTCTTTTTTCTTAGATCTTGAAGACCTAAGGAATCGAATAACTCACGAAATGGCACAGGTTTAAGTCAATTTTCTACAGAATTCTTTACGGTATCTCATAGACCGATTGGGACATTGCCAAATTGTGCAAAGACGACGTTTTGGGCACATTATGAAAAAAGTAAAATTCTTTTCTGAGTCTGTGTATTGGTTGTAAAAGTAATTCTAGTAAACAAAATCATGAATCATGAATTGTAAATTTTCGCTGATTAACGAAACAAGTGGTTTAAATCGAAAATAAAACATTTGAAAATAAATCATTTTTTTAGTGCTAAAAATTAAAGTTAGATCACTATATACATTGTGCGTTTTCTACTGGTGGTGGTTAGAAGATACCACCAACCAATATATGAAAACAGAATAAAAATTAAGAAATATTCCACTTTCATAGTAAATGTTTTAGTTTCTTTAATGATTATTTAGCAGCTAGCCTCTAATTCGCACATATTTTGCAGACAGGTTGATGTTATGATGATGTTAATCAAAGTTGAGTCGTTTTGTGGGCGTCAAAGTGAGTAAACTTCCCTTATCCTGGAACCGAACTCGTATATAAAGGGCATTATTATAGATCAGTGCGGTGGTAACTTTCAAGGAATAACTTATTATTTCCTGAATAAGCCCATTAGGTCGTTTAAAAATCTATATCATACCCATAAAATGTAATCAAGCAACAATATCTTGTACACAATATATTATCACTCAGGTGAGAAAATTTATACATTTAAAAAAAATTAGATTCATTTAGTATTAGATTTCAGTGAGAAATTATTGATCAAAAAATGTAAAAAAAATTATTTGTAAGTACATTATTTCTATTAAATTGCCAATATAAGCATTATATAGGGTTTACATAAAATAGAGGGACAAATTTCGAGAGCTGATTCTACTTACAAAAATATAAAGAGAATCCTGTAAACATGGCTCCGCAAACGATTCTTAAGGGCGCAAAGTGGTTCAAAAACTATTAATTTTGGCCAAAAGTAAAAAAAAAAACAAGCAACCTTCCTGAAATCAAACCGAATTATATGGAAATGCTAGTAGGATAATTATAGTACCCAAATATTTAAATATTTGACCCTTATAAAAATGTAATCAATCACGTATAAGCCTTTAAACCGCGAAGATCATTAACTGTTTTAATTGTTGTGCAATTAATGGTGAAATAATCCCTTTCCATTTTGTTGCATTTCTCGAAATTGAACAACAATTCAAAAGAAAGCTGAAGGTATATATTTCAATGTGCTTGTTGATATTTTAATTAACTACTTGCAGAAATACATTGTTTTTTATTTAAATTTGTCCACAATTTTTAATATTCATTTTAAAGCCTCAAATATGTTGTTTAAGAGCATACTGGCATATTCCGCTTTTAGTTGCTTTTACGTTAGAAGAAAATATCTAAAGATGATTTTACAAAATGTTATAGTATTCTCTAAGAAAAAAAAAGTTTGTAATGCAAAACGTATATTGTATTCGTCAAAAAAAAAAAAAAATCCGTGAAATTTTTAGCATTCCGGAAGAAGTCAATAATGCAGAAAAGAACTTTTCGAAAAAATTTGCTTAAAATTCACATCACAATGGAAACAATTTTGGAGACAAAATTTGAGTTTTCTTGCATCAAATAAAATATGATTTTGAGTAGTGTAATTTAAGAAAACACTAAGAATTATTTGGAAACATCTACATCAACATATCAAGCTCGAGGGCGCCCAGGATTCCTGCAACAAAAATATCAAATCATATAGAAAAAAAATTACGAGAAAAATGCGATGTGTTCTGGTGTTGCATCCTGATGTTTGAAGATGCTAATAGTGGCACTGAGTCCTGCGGTTTTCTGAACAGGCGAACAAAATTTTGTTTTTCCTTGGTTGAAGATGGACGATGTCGTTTCGCAGCCACTAAACCCATAGAGAAACAGAATATTCTCAGCCAGTTCTTCATGTGTCAAACTATTCTCGAAATATAGTCTTTCAGCAATTCTGCCTCTTCTTGGTTAGCGAAGGTAGATGTTAGATGTTACTTTGGGATGGTGTTAATGCTGTCAGCAGAACAAGAAGATGAACGTCTTCGCCAACGACGAAACAACATCAAATGTTGAGCACAAGGAAATCGCTGTGCTGACAATCAACACATCAGCATCTTCTTCCGCATGTTTAACAATAATAGCAGCCCGTTCCATTTTTGTTGTCAGCATCGAAATTAGACGGGCTTTAATGTTTTCATTGGCTAAAAATCTTTCTTGGGAAACTTGAACCGGCATTGTTTCGTCGAAGAGAGCATCCGCAGACATATACTTCTTCGATCGGCGAGGTCTTTCTGCAGTCTTGGTATTCCTTTTGCCACCATCAATCGGATATTCATCGAAAATTCAACAGTTTTTTCAAGTCTTTATCGTCCCGAGTAATGCGTGAAGTCCTCGTATCGACATGTTGCTCGGATATATCTAGATGAACATTAAAATATTCCTCAATAGCGTCGCATGTTTCAAGTTGAACATGTAAGTATTCCCGAATTCAAACTTCCCCGAAATTTCTGACCGAGACTACTCAATACAGGCACGATTAATACCGAGCACTCGAGTTGAAAGGCAGACTCTAGACACTACTCGGTATCCTGCCGTACCACTCTTTCTAAATTAGAAGTGGAGAGAGGACTGCTCTTTTCAAAAGAAAGAAAAAGACGCACGAGGAACAGTCTATACCTGCTACACCTGTTATAAGAAACATCTGTCCCACAAACCAGAATAAAACTTGGATAAATATTCTCTACTAACTACCTATTACGCCACTGAGCCAGCGGCGGTAAGAAAATTTATGTAACAAAAACAATCACTTTAATTTGAAATAGATATCGCTGTATAATCTTATTGTGGTGTGGAAAAAACATTAAAAATAAGTGTAATTTGTTCTTACTAAATTTACCGTCAAATATGGGAAGTTTTACTGTTTTTTGGGAAAAATGTTTATCTTTCCGCCGCTGTTACATATTAGACTTACAAAAAAAATGTTTATACAAAAAAATGTGAGGAATTGTGTCTTCTTTAATTTTGTTCAAAACATTTTCGTCGTTGAATCAATCGCTGCGGAGTTATTTTGAAAAAAAACGAATTTTTTGTACTTTTTATTCAAGAGAGCGACTCGAACGGTCCCCTCTCCCTAAGGTCGAAAACTTGGATTTTTGTCAAGGCCCAGACCTGAACAACATAATTTAAAAATTATTACTACCTCACCTTTTGTAAGGCAAAGGCCTTTTTTGGCACCTACAGACTCGATTACTTGCGCGAAGAAGACATTATCAAAAGCGCCGGCGCTGCGTCGAAGACAATTATTTGAAGACGAACTATCGAACATGCCATTACCATCACAGCATGTTGTGAGGCGTTGGGGTACATGTTTAAAAGCGGTAAGCTAATATGATGTTCATTTTGAAGATCAACAAATTAAATGCAAAAACGCACTTTTTATTTCACACGCTCAGCAGAATGTGGCCAGCCAACAAAAATCTATTTGATGTATTAAAGATTTTTTTTCGAAACTTTTTTGTCTTTCGTCCAAAGTGACTGAGACTTTTTCCATAGGATAGTACGCTGTGACAGGGGATATATGGGGGTGTTTTTCAGTTATTATTTCAATATCTACATCCCTTCACGACTTTTGGATTTGTCAGATTATATTTTACATATTTAACATCTATTTGATTTTTTTAAAGCATTTTTTTCAAAAATTTTTTGGTTTTCGTCCAAATTGACTGGGAGTTTTGCACAGGATAGTAGGCTGCTAAAGTCGACGGCAGATTTGAGGGGGTGTTTTTCCATTTATTTTTTCGATATCTACATCCCTTCATGAGTTATAAAGACTTTTTTGGATTTGTCTGTTTATACTCCAGATAGTTAACAAGTATTCGATCTTCTAAAGAATTTTTTTATATTATTATATGTATTTTGAGCAACATGCGTCAAAAGGTAAGTCCTGAACATCTAGAACAGATGCTGCTAATTTACTGGAGCTATAGAAATTACTAGTGTGCAGTGTTGTGTGTTCAGTGAAATATTTACTGCTCCTGTTATTTTGAATACTACAAAATCGTCAATTAAAAGGTAATAATATATATATATATATATATATATATATATATATATATATATATATATATATATATATATATATATATATATATATATATATATATATATATATATATATATATATATATATATATATATATATATATATATATATATATATATATATATATATATATATATATATATATATATATATATATATATATATATATATATATATATATATATATATATATATATATATATATATATATATATATATATATATATATATATATATATATATATATATATATATATATATATATATATATATATATATAAAAAAAAAAACTTATCATATCTTTGTGTGCATGTTAGCGCAGTGTCCTGGATCAGCCCCTGGTTTTTATATCATCTACTATTTACTCATGTTCCTTACTCATGATCTATTCATTTATACATTTCGCTAAATACGATGCTATATTGGTACAGCGAAGGCAATATACTATCTTCGTATAAAGAAGTTAAAGAAGTCATGGTTTGGTAAAGTTTTCAATAGCTGTCAAGAAATCAACAAACGTTATCCATAAAATGTAAAAGTAGAACTTGATCGAAACTTAACTTTCTTTAGAAAAGTGGTTGATTATTCTGTATACATGAAATGGGGTCTTGAATTATAGATTTTCTTTTATTGGCATTGAAAAGAATTCGATTATACTCTTAATTTATAAATAAAATTATTATTACAAATCTTTGATGTTTACATGTTACATTTCTTTCAAGTAGGTGATAGAAAAAATAGGACAACAGTAACAAATAAGTATGGTAAACAAGTAACTACTTACTGAATCATTATTTAATGGAGATTAAGGCTGCATAGCATGCCCCCGTCGCCAGAATTACCAATATAAAACTTTAAGTCGTTGTTAAACTATTTCTACTGATGAGAACAAAAAATGATATTCATCTTAAATACTAGATGGATTTAATATGTAAAATTATAGGAAATACTGATTTGTATTGTGTTTTTATTAATAATAAGAAATTGGTATATTTTACTTGGTGCCATTTTATGAAAATAATCGTACTTGTTATTAATATAAAAAAACATACCCATCAGTATTTCCTGTAATTTTATACATTAAATCTTTAGGATGAATTATTTTTTGTCTTTCTTTAATATTACTAATAACAGAAACATTTTAATAATGATTTATAGATTTAAGTTGGTAACTTGGTGAAAACATAATATATTACAAATCATTATTGAAATGTGGTTTTTTGACCATATTTGAAATACATGATGAAAACTTGATATTCGGTACAATCATCTTTCAAATAAGAAGAAAGAAAACAGTGGTATTTCGCTTGAGTTTCGCCACTCAGTGACGGACATTTTTTAAAAATTTTTTGCGAATGTTAGATTTTTTTGATAAAGTACATGATCCTATGATGCAGAAAAATTCACAGAAATTGCACTTTTGTTTCAAGTCGATAGCCGTTTTTGACAAATTTGAGATTACGTGACCCAACTGGATGCAATTGCTGCAATTGCATTTCGTTAATTAATTTTATAATGAGAACCACAGCTGTGAATTACAATTCAAATTTGTTTAGATTACCATATTGGGAGGATTAGTCATTTTGAAGAGTATTTGGTTATTCCACATTGACAAAAATGGTTGGCCCTGACAGAAAACTAGCGTGCCTCCTTAAATATTTCAAAGAGTAAGATCAATGTTCATCTTCTTACTCTTTGGAATATTCCATGAGTGTTTCAAATACTGACACAGCAACCCATTACTAACAAAGAATAGCAATATTTTCTATAGGAACTGCATAAACCAGTGATTTTAAATGTCTCCATAAAAACAAGTCCAGGGGAGTCGAATCTGGTGAGCGAGGAGGTCAAGCAAATGGCCCTCCTCGCCCGATTAATCGTTGTGGAAAGGGGCACTATCGTGCATTAACTAAGTAAATATTATTTCGTATTTTATCCGGCACAGTTTTCATCCTCCAAAAATTGTCTATAATTTTCACCTGTTAAGCATCCCGGTAATACAAATGACCCGATAAGATGATTGCCTATGATCCCTGCTCATACATTGAGACATCACAGTTCTTGGTATTTTCTCACGAGGATTCTCATCAACATAGACAATATTATTATGGTGGAAAATATCCTCTGGTAAATTAAAATTGACCAAAAGGAGTTGATCGTGAGTTTGATTGATATTTTTCTCAAATTAGTAAATTTTGTTTAATTTCGTATTCTTTTGCGAACATTTTAGGACCTTATTTACCAAAATTAGACTAATTCAAATTCGCAAATTAACATGACATTTCCTGGCATATTTTATCTTTAATTTCATCTTTCAATAACAACTGTATTATCTCTGAGCCAATTTTAAATATCTTGGATTTAAATTATTCTTAGAATTTTTACTTAACCTTGAAATTGACCATCCAATAGCCATTATCTTTCTTATGAGTATACTTTGGCAAAAGATTTACGGAAATGGGCTAACTTATAGGAATACTGAAGAATTAAAAAATGACATGAAATCAATTGTTGATAGTAAGAATACTCTATTAGCCTAAATTGGTACTATTCTTATACATTTTATTAGCTGCTGTAGCAGCAGGACTGGAAACTTTCGTTTATAATAGTTCTAGTTTCCAGCGTATCAATAATTAATTCTCAAGGATAAATTACCGTAAAATATTGTTGAATAAGAGCTTCTGTTTTTATTTTGTTGCTTAAAAATGCTGTTTTTCTTAAAAAAAATATCATAATTCTTTGAAAATTATATTTATTTTTAAGGTTAATTAAGGTGTAAAATCGTATAAACGAAACAGCTTTTATAATGATCACTTTTCACACACAAATTAATAGAACAATCACACCAATAGTTTTAGAAAAACATCAATTTCTGTATACCCTTGAAAAAGTTCGTCTTTTATGATATCTGTGGTTTTCCTCAATTATTGTGATTTAAAAAGACAAAAAGAAAAAAATTAAAATGTAATTCAGACATCGCATGCACTAACAAATTAAAAACAATACCAGTCACTTTAGATTGTCTGGTTGCAGCTCATGATTCTAACGGATATAAAAACAAAAATAACTGCTTCCTGAATACAGACTATTAATTCCTTTTGGCTACGTCACTGCTTTATTACAACTGACAGACACACAATAGCTGTTATGGCCAAGACTTGTGCCTCGGGAGACACATAAATAGTAAATTAAGATTGCCCTAGGAGCTGCCCACACATACAAACGGTAAATAGCAGATACACAGAGGACTAAAAATTACCATTTTAAAATAAATGCAAAAACGATTTATGAATCGCTAAACGAAATAATTTATTATTTACTACTATATTTACTATTTTTCTTCTATTAAGTTGTAAAATATATCTAAAATAAGTAATAATTTTCATAATACAGTAAACTTGTTGAATTAGAGGATTTCAGTATACTAGACACTGAAATACGAGACCATTCTGCCAACAGAAGCTAATATCCCCGATTTGATAATTCATGATTGCTCGCAATAGTACTTTTCTAAATAGACAGTAATTGAATAGTGAAAGTTACAAAGGGGGTAAGTCTAAAATTTTCGGTTTTGAGTTATTGCCGTATGTATTAAAGCCATGCTCCATGTCCTGACAAAGACATTATGTGCTACACGCAACACAAGACTTGTTATGTTAATGTTAATTACGGAGCCACCGGTATGTTTATTACCGTTTTTGTGGTACAAAATTGATGGAATCTATCCAACATTCGGATTTCCAAATGTTCAACTCTTATCGAGATTCAATATAACTGAATGAAAAACTAGAAGAATATGTCATTCGGTTTCGTTTTTATTCAGTCATAAATTATTTAATTGACTGTCTAATACTTCTGAGTAATTTAAGTTTCCACATCCCAAGTTTGCGAGCACATCATATGTCATCCTTATTATACATATCTGTTCCTAGATTAAATGTTTTTTTGTTTTTCCCACTTTATGTAATGTGTCACAACTATGATTCTTTTATGAATGATCTTGATATATTTATTTGCAATTTGAATGTAATAAAAAAACTAATTTTAGTTAGTTTATTTTGAGTTTAGTTCATGTTGAGTTTAGCTTAAATCTTTAATTTTGATTGTCCTATGTACTGATGACTAGAGCTGTCCGATGTGCCTGGAGTACAGCCACGGTCTTGCGCTGTCGTCACACGTGCCGATTTAGAAGTGATTTACGCTACAGTCTTATTTGAAAGGTGAATGCGTGAGGTTGTACCTATAAATTATACATAATGTCAAACGCGCCGAAGGGTAAAAAACGACCGTACGCGGACACAGTGAATAAATTTATCGGTGAATTTCCGGATTTTTTCTATGACGGATGCAAAATAATTTGTAAAGTTTGCAATCAAGACTTAATGTGCTGGCACAAAACAGATTGTCGTCGTCATATCAATACCGTGCAACATCAAAATAAAAAAAATGGCATGCCTTTGACAACTCAGTTTATGTTTGATTTATTGTTAATGTTAATAGCCTGTAATATTCCGCTACACATACTGGATAAACAACCATTTCGGGAGTTTTGGAATAAATACAATCCCCAGGTGAACTTACCAAGTCATACATCGTTATGTAGATATATTCCAGCTGTTCGTGAAGACATTGTAAATAGGATTAAATGTGGATTAAAAAATACACGGCTCTGGTTATGTATTGACGAGACGACAGATTGTAAAAAAAAATTCTATTTTAAATATTATAGTACGTGTTCTGGACCCTCTTAAACCAATATTTCCACGGCTTTTTATTATGCCGAATATTTTCAACAAATAAAAGCTGTGATACTACAGTTCAACCTTAACGAGGCTGCAGCTATTAGGGAAAGCCAGACAAGCTTTCAAGGCGTTTCCCTTGAAACAGATTTAAAAAGTATTAATAACAATTATAGGGGACTACACGACGCAATAGAAAAATTGCAAAATAGTTCGTTGTCGTTAGTGGAATCGCTGCAAATAGTGGACGACGTAAAAACACAGCTACAGGCTATAAATGACGCAAAAAATAATCGCGTTAGTGAAAAATTCGAGAGTGTATTACAGAAAGATCCTGATTTTAGCAAATTAAGACAAATTTGTGATGGTGCATCTACAACTTCGTTAAGTGAGTTCACAGATTGTTTTACTTATGCCTGTATTACATCCGTAGATGTCGAACGGTCATTTTCAAAATACAAACATATTTTTTCACCAAAGCGAACATCGCTGACAGAGACAGCTGTAGAAACATACCTGATGCTATTATACTATAGATCTTCCCCACTTTGTGATGACGACAACCAAACTACTTTATAAATCTGTTTAAAAGCGTGAGTTTTATACAAATTTTCATAAAATGTAACATTATTGTTAAAATTTATTTCCATTTAATATACTTATTCAAGTATTATGATATGATGTAAACATATGAGTCATATGACGGCTCTGGCGGCCAGGTGACCTCGGACAGCTCTACTGATGACTACATACTTTTTTTTCATTTTGTTTTTTAGTTCCGTTTAAATAATGTTCAAAATTGTCCAATTAGGTATGTGATTGTTAATTAAGTTTGTAATAAACTGTATTGTAGTTCCTGCCCTATAATTGGAAGTTTTCTGTCTGGGCAGTTGTATTGCTAAATAAAAAAATAAATCAATAAAATAATTGTGCAAATACATAACTTTTGTTACAAAAAAAAAACTGTTAACTGTCAAAACCTCTCTTTTGGTTCCAAAAGAAAAACTTTTCCAAATATAAAAAAATTTTGTATTTGCAGTTATTTTAAATGAAAATGTGATTTAAATTTTATTCTTGCATATCTTTGAATATTTCATTTAAAACATGATGGTCTAGTACATAATAAGGATATTATGGAATACAAAGATGTCTACTACATTCCAGGAGATATTTGAGAGGATGTTCTGGCATTTCCATATGCAGGCCTTCATATATTCCTCAGCACATCCATCGCACAGCCTTGTGCTGTGTGGGTACATTATATTAAATATAAAGTTCGTTTATCATTAATTCATTCTAGAGATCGGGAAGTAGTGGTAAATGACATCAATTCCAGGATTGATGCTAGGTGTTATGTCACAGCGTAAATATGTTCATGTATACATGAGACAATATCTTACCTTGTGGTTATTTTGGCGAGTTCGGTCAAAGTTAACACTAAGAGTTCTAAAAGTATAAGTTAATTAACACTAACGCACACACACACACCTACACTTCCACACACACACACACACACACACACACACACCTACACACGCACGCACGCACACACGCACGCAAGCAACCATCATGTCCACTAAATGTAAATCAACATTTTGCCTGTCACTATAATACAAACTTTTTATGACTATCTGAGAAAATGTATCTCCTAATGTTTGCTTTGATGTTGCACGAGAGCACTTTTTTACAGCTTGTGCAATATAATTCTGTGCTGACTGTGCCGCTGAATTGCAACTTCGGCAAAACACTAAATACACTATCATCAGTTAATCCTCTGAAGGATTTAATTCAACAAAACATTTTAAAAAAAGTAATCCTTCATTGTCTTTAATTTCGCACTGTTTATGTATCTGCGTGTTATTCACACATACGTTGTATAAATACTATGTATTTAGAGTGTTATTCATTTTCAACATGGGACAATACGCGTAAACGTGACGGCCATGCTACGCGATCTGGCTACATCTATCTATGAATTGTATTGGACACTCGAAAACAACGAGCATTTCCCCGTTGGTTAGTAAGTAATTGTTTCTTACAGCTGTAAGCCCTCCAATTACCTGATAAGAACCTTCTAAATTTTGTCCAATTTTTACAAAGAAAACAGATTTATTGCATAGTACATAAGAATACTTTATCACTTCATATTGTTTGAGAATATTTCATTAGGTGTTTACAATACAATATTATATCTACGTAAAAGTCGTCTCTGGAATTTATCGCTATCTCCCGATCTCTACATTAAAATAATTTTTTGTGTACAGAAAAATAACATACTTATGTAAACCACTGTAGAGGTCTATCTTAGTATTGATACTCTATGTATGTGAAAGTAATTACAAGTTAAACAATATAGATTTTTAAACATCTATATAATTAATGTCATGTCTTAATTACAGTTCCATATAAAGGAACTTCTTATCGTATTGTTCAAAATAGAATCGTTTGTTTTTTATTTTTAAAAGAATTTGTTATTGTATATAGTTTCCAGAACATTATAGCATTATATGGTGTACTGCTCTTGTATGAAATGTCGTTTCTGCGGAAAAGAAAAATATATACAGCATATTGCTTCAACAGAAATTTCATGTTATTTGTACTGTATGAGCTATCTATTCTACAAAGTATAAAAGACGAAAAGAAACATTTCATGCTGCATTGACCACATTCGTAATTCAAATATAATTCTAAGGAAATTCCTTTGTACAGTCGAAAATTTAAAAATAATAAAAAAAATCAAAATGAATAATATGATTTAAAATAAATTCCAACTTTATAAGACATAACAAGTAGGAATTCCTTACGGTTCTCTTAATAAAATTTTGCTGAATTTAAATGCTCATTGTTCACGGACAAAGAGATCAGTTAAGAAATCAAAGGAAAAGGATAATTTAATATAAACTTAATATTTCTTGCTTAAGGTTCATCATAAAGAAAAACAAAATATATTCGTGGAATTTATTAAAAGTAAGTGCATTCTCAAAGTAAATAAGATATTAAAATATGTAGAGAAAATATTAAATATTTAATAGAGTAAAGAAAAATGTTAATATTTTCAAACACAAGAAGTTTTACTTCTGGCATTACGCAACTTTGAAGATATATTAGTTAAAATAAAAACAGAACTAAATTTATTTAAGAGCGAGCATTCTCAGCTGCGAGGATCGAGACCTGAGTGTGTCGGATTAAATAAAAATTAATTTGAAATTGAAAAACATTTGAAAAATTACATTTAAATTTATTAAAACAGGCTGGCAGGCAGGATATGCGTGCACGCTTCTCCCCAATTCTTAGAGACTTTTTATTATCGATTGGCCAGTGAATATATTTACTGTCCCCAGAAAATAATATCAGAAAGTAATTTGCAACATACGAATATAGCAGGCATTGTAAAAAATCACTTATTGTTCAATAACTTAAAAGTTACACAACAATTTTCTGCAAAGAAAATTATTTTAAAATGTCTTCAGCGTTGCTCATATACATTTTTTTGGTAGGACTGGGGTAAATTCACACATTTGACATAATTAAACTCGATTCATTTAAACTTTGCAGTGTTTGGTTGGACTTAAGTGAGTAAAACGTCGACTAACGCTTATGAAATAAAATAAACATGAAAATGAACGGCTATAGGAACTTTGCATTTGTGTACATCTGCCTGCCGTCTGGACCAAGAATCAGCGCGCATTTTGTTCTCTATCCTGGCTAACGCTGCAAAGTTGAAGTCAACAGAGTTATAGATATATCAATTTTTGATGAACCTCTGTGAATACCTACATAGTTCACCCCCTTTTTTTTGTTTGATTTTTAATCCAGAAAACTGATATTATATATAGTTAATAAACAAATAAAAAGAAATTTGACATGAAACCAAAGCATTTATCATTTCTAGTTTCAAAGCAAATGATTGCAATTTTGTAATTTTTATCATGACCCCCTACATAATTTTACAGTTACAGTTACAGTGATGTCCACTATATAGTTCCCTTCTTCCAAGACACTTATGTGGTCATTAATTTTGCATCAATTATTGTACAAGTAATACATGCTATAATTATGTCAAATAAATTTTGGATTAAAATTATGTTTTATCAAGATAAAATTATCTTTTATCAAGAAGGCCTAATTTTTGGGTCTATCAAGATCTAGCCGATTTTTTTGTGGTCGCTACGTACGCTCTTCTCTAAAAATTCACCACCTCAATTGAAAAATTTAGACAGGAACCCGTTACGTATATTCGCCGCTGATGAAAATATTTTTCAGTAAAATAGAAAGTGTTGAATACGTTGAACATTTTTTCTCAAAACTGAAAACTACGATCAAAGTTAATTACATATTATATGAATAAAACTTACTGACTATACATACACAATTTGGTGATAGCTAAAGAAAAAAAAAAGGAGATTATGCACTACCACCTAAAAACAAGGCCTAAGTGCTGATCCGAACGTATCTGCTTATGGTACAACTGCTAGGCTCCTATTCTAGAATCTACCACTAGAGTACTACACAGTTGCAAGTTTTTAGTACAAAAGTGCAGTTATTTGTATGTATCGACTAGATACATCTTAGCTTATTATTTGTTTTTTCCGAGTCTTCACGTTATATTTAGTGCTCTTTTAATTAAACTGTCAGTGTATAAGTTCGTAAACATGCCGTATAAATGCACTGTATTGAGTTGTAAAGAAAATTATGTCAATGGGCTGCAAGTGCGTGTGTTTTCCGAAAAATTGCGTAAAAAATTGATTTCAGCTATTCTAAGAAAAGGATTTACACCTTCAATGTGCATTAAAATTAGTGAGCTTCGTTTTTTTAAAGCAATTTGTTACAGAAATCAAGAAAACAAGATTCCCGGAGAGGTCATGTTAACAGTTATAACCAAAAAATTAATGTACTCCCACATGCAATATCCAGAATATATTTCAAAATCTTTTTCTATTCGTCAAAGTAGGGATGCTAAACTTCGGGTAATTCAACAAGCTGGATTTGTTCGAGCCCTTCAGGAAAGTGAAAAAGAATATTTGTCTCCAAATTCTAAACACATTGACAACTTCGGAAAGTAGGTATAATATTCATGATAAAGATCAAACCACAATATTTAAATTAACATATATTATACTCCAGGACCAGCTAGCTATAACTTATGTCGTTGTCATAATTTATATTTTTATATTAATAATTATAGTCTCATTATAAATTTAAGTCTAGAAGGTTTGCTATTTTCTCGCGAAAAGTAGTAGAAAAATCATCGTCTCATCTATTTACATTATATTTAACAAATTATTGCAAGGCTATAAGGAAGAATTTTTAATTATTCATAAGAGAGGTTTTGTCACTGATTTTGTTTTAAAATACTTCAGTAAAAATGAATTTTAGTAATTGCGGGATCCATAGCCGGGAATATATTGGAAATTACTATATTAACTTGCAGCACAAATACTTTACTTAAATACTGTTGTAGTAAAACCGGCAAAACTACTGACCGTTTAATTAAAATAAAAAAAAAATGAAAATTGAATATATTAACAGACAAAATTATTCAAAACAAAAACAAAACATATTCCGTAAGTTTTAGCAATTCAGTATTTTAGTAGTATTAAAATTTTGGTAGCTTGAAAAACTTTTGGGTAGGTAAAAATAAGTAAAACTTAGTGAACATGTATGTACATAGGTATAAATTTTCTAAAAATTAAATTGTATAAGCCGTTACTTGGTGATAACTGATAACTGATAATAATTAAGCATTACGGTATAATAAAACACATTTTACTTTTTATTGTAAGACAAACAGAAAAATTCTCATAAAATTCCTTTATTAGTGTGATCGGTTTCGTGAACAAGTAAATTACTTCACATTTTCAGACACAGGAATTTGTGATGTGATGTGAAGTAATTTACTTATTCACGAAACCGGTCACACTAATAAAGGAATTTTATGAGAATTTTTCTGTCTGTCTTACAATGAATAATTACTCATATGGGATTAACCTACCTACGTTACATTTTACTTTGTTAACTCGAAAAAACAGTTTCAACTTTTACAAACCTTATTTTAGTCAGGTCATAATTTTCCCAATTTAAGCTATTATCCTACATGATCAATACAAATTTAACAATAGTCACGGCAATTATTTACTTAATGACCAGTTAGACAATCGACAGTCTTTAATGTTTTTAAACTGTAATTCTTGTTTGTTAACCCTAGTATAAAAATCCCTTATTTATTGACTTATTGCCTGGTAAACTGTTTGGGCTCAGTTCATGACTGACAAACTCTTTTTTACAGGAGTCTCTTACTAAACGGTAAAAATAACTTTTATTATTCATTTTTACACGGCAAATTACGCCTGCTTGGCTGGACTAGAAGCTGTGACGTCACGTCGCAGCACTGAGGCCTTGTTTTTAGGTGGTAATGGATTATGTCACATATACAAAACAGAAAAAAAGACACAGCTACCGGCATAGATGTTTCGAAATTATTGTTCTTCATCAGCGCAGCGTAGTGTAGCTTAAAGAATGGAATAGATCTGTAGTAAAAATTAAAAAGTAGGTGCAACGTACAGGATGAGCAAATTTCGATGTTTGTGTATGGTAACTCGATAACTGCAAGATATACAAAAAAAATGGAATTCTCAATCTCTTTTTTTGAGACAAATTCACTGGCGAAACCAAAAAGTTGCTATCGTCTCTTGTTTTCGAGTTATAAACAAAAGTTCGATTTTTCGACTTTTAGACATGTCAATATCTTGGCTGTTTGTAAAGTTATGAAAAAACAACTTTTACATTCTTCAGGCACTTTTTTTTTGTATATTACAGTGGCGTCGAGAAAATTGAAAAAAAGGTGCAATTTCGAGTTATGGTAGAAAGTTGGGTTTTTTTTTAAATGGGAATCGTAGTCGGCTATGGTCTTGTAAAAAGGAAATTTTTTTCTCATTCAAACTATATATCATATGTGGGGCAGCTTTTATTGTGTAAGTATTTAATAGCGAAAATAATCTTTTGGTGTATTACTTTTTACGTTTTTTAATATTTATTCTAAACAGGCGTGTGTCATCTGTGACAGTGTTTAACTATTTGTCAGTAAATTGCCTATTAGTAATTTTGCTTCCGTCATAATTACACCCCATTTGATCTTAAAAGTAAAGATGTCTTACGAAAATTACGAGAAATATGATATGCTAGAATGCTTTAATCAAAATAATAACAATTGTGATAATGCATCCGAAATATATTTCAATCGCTATCCAGAAAGAAGGCAACCTAACCTAATAAAGCTATTTTTAAGAGGTTAAAAGAAAATCTTATTCATTGTGGGTCCTTTAACAGGCCAAGAGCAAAAAATCAGATATTTATATCTAGTTTTATAATACATTACAATTACAAAATAAAAATTCAAATTAAAGTAAATGTTCAAACTGATGTCCGTTATGTTCGATACATAAATTACACCTCTTCATAACACTCTGAACTGCATTATAAATATGAAAATTTGAAATGGAATTCGCACAGTCTATAAAATTTTGTGAGTTCATTTATGTCGGTACTGGTTCTCTTGTATAATTTGTCTTTAATGTGGTCCCAAAAGAAAAAAATCCAGTGGCGTTAAGTCAGGAGATCGTGGTGGCCACCTCACTGGATCGTTACTTCCCATCCAGTTATTTCCAAAATTAGTATTTAATAATTCTAAAACGGTTCTGATATCATGGGGTGGTGCACCATCTTGTTGGAAAAACTGATTTCTTGCCTCAGTTAAGCGTAGATTGTCCAATAAATTCCTCAATTATTTTATAGTTTAAGATTTCATTAAGATTTTCTCGATATATGTGATATGTTAAAACACGATTGTCACGTAGAGCACACCAAACACTAAAACCAAAGCGTCCCTGAGATCGCACGTCTACGGTACGGTGAGGATTCATATCAGACCAATTGACTTGACGATACCATATGCAAAACTCCAATCGTCGCTGAAGATCAGTTGGTTGCAGGTGATGTTGTTTCCTTATTGTATAAGGCCTGAATTTGTGTGTCTTCAAAATACCCAAAGCTCGACGTCTTGAAATCCCAAAATCAGCTTCAATTTGTCACTTGAAATTGAAGGATTTGTAACCGCCATTCCAATTATAGTTATAGAAGTTTGTTCAGCATCTTCAATGTTGTAATTTTTTGGCCTTGGCTTGTTGAAGGACCCACAATTAACGAGATTTTCTTTTAACTTTTTAAAAATAGCTTTATTAGGTTGTCTTCTTTCTGGATAGTGATTGAAATATATTTCGGATGCAATTGTTATTACTTTGAATAAAGCATTCTAGCATATCACATTTTTCATAATTTTTGTAAGACATCTTCACTTTAAACGATTAAATGGGGTGTAATTATGACGGAAACAAAATTACTAATATGCAATTTACTGACAAATGGATAAACGCTGTCATAAATGACACACGCCTATTTGGAATAAATATAAAAAAACGCAAAAAGTAATCTACTAAAAAATTATGTTCACTATTAAATACTTACACATCAAAAGCGATCCCACATTGATATATAGTTTGAAAGAGATTTATCTTAAAAAAAGAGAACGAGAATGTGTCTTCCATTTTTTTGTATCCTTACAGTTACCGAGTTACCCTATACAAACATCGTAATTTGCCCACCCTATACACAATACTCAATTTCATTCACCTTGTGGGATGTGTTGAGAATTAAAATATTCATCGTTAAGAAAAAAATAGAAATAAAACCCATCAAAGTCATTTGCTCCAAATTTCGTAAACTCCGACCTCAAAGAAAATTCAGTCAGTATTGTACACATTATTATCATTCAGAATAATTTTTACCATTTATAACTTTTCGCTTTATTGTAACTTTAGTGACATATATTAAGCCTTTAAAAAGTGGCAGGATATCTAATGGAACAAGAAAGTAATAAAAGTCATGGTAATTGTGCAAGTTGCTACTGACCTCGATCTTAGTGAGCACGATGAATGATGAAAATGAATCCCGGCCAACTTAGATCTCGATAAATTACAAGGATCATTACGTTAAGGAAAGAGTTTATAAACAATATTAAGCAGTGTTTTATTCGAGTGACCTGAAATACAACTAATAATAATAATAATATATGCAATAAGGTTCATATTGAAATTATTTGATGCTCCCATGGCCCATAGTAAAATAATTGAGATAATGGAGATCTGACAAATACTCGTATCTCAAAAGGTTATAATTTTCCAAGAAAGGCAAGAAACACTATATTTGCGTCTTATTGCTGAACTATAGACATTATTGCATTTTATGTTTTTCAGCGTTTCCATAAGTCTTCGCAGTAACTAATTATATCGTATATATAACGTATTTAACCCGAGATCCATGAAACTATAGAGTATTTGCCAGATCGCTGACGATATGATATTAAACACTGACGTATTTTTTCACAAAACACCGAAACATTACATACTGCATTCGACGTGCGTTTCGCCAACCAAGTTAGGAACATCCAGTAATGATTAAAATTAACGTTATGCTAATAATGTATCCTATTTATACCTAAACTATAGTTACGGTTCGATAAACCGTGATCCAATAATCAATAGAGCGGACTCTAGCCTTCTGTCACTATTCATACTAGTTTCACACTTTGTAATTTCCAAACCTTTACATCATCCAGTTGTCTAGTATTTGTTATATTCATAATTAATCTCCTCAAATTGCTTCTATCTATTTTATGTTGTTCTCAAACGCATATTGGGCCACTAGACCTATCTGTTCTACCATATTTAAGATGAGCCATATGCTCCTTGAATGTAATTTGAATTGATTGCCTAGTTTGTCCAACATACTTTTGATTATAGTCCTTACAGCTAATTTCGGAAATCCCCGACTTTTCGTTTGCTTCAATTTGATCTTTTGTATTGCCTAAATGTTGTAGTTTATTTCCCGATGAACGATATATATGCAGATATAACTTTAAAAATCCTACCAACACCACTGGTGAATCGAAAATCGTACGGAATCGACACAAATTTCTTATTTTTATTTTCATTTTGAAAGGTTGCGGAATTTCGAAATATTTCTTTAAATTTATGTTTCCTAATTATTTTATCAACTAAATTTACAAAATATCCATTAATCACAGCTATATCTTTAATCAAAGACTTTTTTCAAACTTCTCCTTTTTGAGAAGGAACCTTAATAGGCAATGAACTAGAAAATTAAAACTCGCTATTTTGTGTTGGGCACAATAATGGTGAGATTCCTTAGGGATATATATTAATAAAAATAATAATGATGATAATAATAATCTGTAAGGTGTAAACACGGAACGCGGCCCTGCCCGCCGTGAAAATTCGTATGACAGTAATTCGCGCACGCGAGTTCCCAGAAAACCCTAGTGACAGTTGTTGAAGTTGTTCTAGAAATGTCTATGTGATCTGTTGATTTTCTATGCTTTTCTTATTATTCTTGCTCAGTTGCTCCGTTTAATCAGTGTGTAACCTTTTTTTATATGTTCATAACACCAGTGTGTACATTGTTTGTTCAGTTTAAAGTGTAGTTTAATTCCTAAATATAATAATTAAGGCAAATCAGTGTGTTGGTTTTGTTGTGGCAAAGAACCCCTCTGACAAATCGTCTTTATTTAAATTTTTTTAAGTAAAAAGAAAAAGTACATACAAAATAAATGTAAAAGTCAGCACAAGTGGCGAAGTTTACCTTAAAGTTACACTTAACCACATGTGCTAATTTATAAATTGGTGTTAGAAAGTTTAGAAACATACATAAATAACATTAATAATAATATAAATAAGAATTTAATTTAATGTAAATACACAGCTTAAAAAATACAAAACCTGTAGAGTATAAATATGTAATTAAAGGGAACAAGGTAAAAAGTAAAACATATTACTCCAGCTAAGATATGAGCTTTAATGCTTAATCTAAAACGCTGTAAACACATTTCTTTCAGATTGCTGTCAATATTATTATACAGAGTGGCAGCATTATATTTAAAACTACGACGAAATAAAGCTGTAGAATGTTGTGGTACAGTAATCAAAAATGGATTTTTAATATTCCTATCATGAACCTTATATCTGTGAATTAAATTTTGACGCAGATATATTGAGGTTGATGACTGAAGAAGTTTATGAACAAATACAAGAAAATGATACTCAACCAATTTGTGCATCTTTAACCACCCCAATTCCGATATTTTAATTTTTCGCAGATAAGTAACAAATCTAGCACATGTATTTTGAGACACCTGAATTCTGTTTTTGGTAGTCTGATCTAAACATGGATAATACATTATATTACAATAATTAAATAAAGGAATAATTAAGGACTCACATAGTTTTTTCTTAGTTTAAAATTTAAGAGACACTTATTTGCATAAAGAATTTTTAATCTAACATACACTTTCTGCAGCAAATTTTTCACGTGGCTGTCAAATCGTAATTTGTCATCTATTTTGACACCAAAACTACGGGCATGATTAGAAAACGAGATAATTTCATTGTTTATTCTAATATCAACGTGATGTTTAATAAAATCATGTTTATTATCTGAGCAAAATAACAATAACGTAGACTTTTTTGGGATTTATGCTTAGAACCGTGACTCACTAACTAATAAAGCGGGCTATTTGGGATAGGCCCTCTGTCACTATTTATACTATTTTTACACTTTATCCAAATTTTCAAATGCATCCAGATGTCTAGTATTTGTTACATTCCTAATTAATCTTAAATTGCTAATATTTATTTATGGTTGTTCTCAAACGCATGTTGGGCTACACTAGACTTATCTCTTCTACCATATTTGAGATGGGCCATATGCTCTTTGAATCTAGTTTGAATTGATCGTCTAGTCTGTCCAACATACTTTTGATTACAGTCGTTACAGCTAATTTCGTAAATCCCCGACTTTTCGTTTGTTTCAATTTTGTCTTTTGGATTGCCTAAAAATTGTTGTAGTTTGTTTCCCGATGAATGAACCACTGTCATACCTACATTTTTAAAAATCTTACCAATACCACGGGTGAATCGAAGATCGAATGGAATCGATACAAATTTCGGATTTTCTCTTTCATTTTGAAAGGTCGAGGAATTTCGAAGCGACTCTTTAAACTTTCGTTTCCTAATTATTTTATCAATTAAACTTACAGAATATCCATTACTCACAGCTATATTCTTAATCAATGCCTTTTATTTTTCAAACCTTTTCTTATTGAGGGGGAAGCTTAACAGACGATGGACTAGAAAATTAAAACTCGACCTTTTCATACAGTCCTCTTTAACTAAAATAACAATTTATCAGCTTTTAAGTAAAAACAATTTTTTTTACGTAACAGTTTGATAATTTTTCTATCCTTTGTGAATTCTGACTTTCTATTTACTTTAATGACAATATTTATAGACATTTGATACCTGCAAGCTTCTCTGATGTATGTTTGTATTACCCTTGCAAGCAATTTTTATATAGTAGTTTTAGCTTTTTTACTCACAGAGGTTTATTATGAGACCAAAACATACCTCTGCAAAAATGCAGGTCTTCTGGAAGATGGCTATTTAAAATCTTATTGGGGTAAAACTACTTGATAAAAATTGCTTGCAATAGTAATACTTTTAGTTAAAAGTCATACAAACATTTTGAGAGATAAAAACCTTTTTTCGACTATTGGTTCCGATTTTACATTCTTAGCAATAAACAGTTTACTTTAGACCAAGTCGCAAAACCTTTTTTTTGCATATTAACCATTTCGCTGACACAAAAAAAATGCTGGCAATAGCACCTTAGCTTCAGAAAAGCCACGTTTAACCCCTGTTTTTATAATCAACTTTAAGTTTAAAGTTCTTTTAAATTTTGAAGTTTGCATTTAAAATACAATGTATTTAAAGTAACTTTAGTTAAAGTAAGATTTAAAATTTATTATGAAAATGAACCTTAGCTATAATCCAAAATTTCGTTGAAAAATCTCACCATTATACTATGGCGCCGAGAGCCTTTTTTCCGGAATTTCCTAGACGCCGAACCTGACCACAGAAAATGCTAGAAGAGGTATTATTGGATTGTTATCAATGTCTGGAAACATATACCACATTGCAAGCAAAAAAATCTCAACAAAACATCGATGTGAATTTCAATTTGACAGATCACATAACCGCTTTCACCACCCAGATATAGTACCCCTTGTTCACTCCACTCCCCTGCACCTACCGACAAAGAGAAAGCAAAAAATGAAGACAGAGTTTTTTTGCAGTGAACGGAGAGTCTATGAGGCCTCTTAAAGGAATCAGGAAGGTATCGAACTGACCTTTCAACACTTGCAACAAACTCATTTAAAAGCCTTCAGAGGCAGGTAATGCAAACTTTAGTTCCATTTTAAGGAGCTCAATTTCTTCTTTATCAAGCAACTGTGAGGAACGATTTTCCACTTCAGGATGATAGAGGTGTTAAATATGACATTGTTTGATTGTGTGAAAGGCTGTGACGTATAGATGTGTCGTATTTGTATGATTCATATAAACGAAACAACATATGAATCTTTTGGTAAGAATCTTTTGTATTACAGAGTCAGTACGATACGCTTCTTTGAAAAGAGTCGTATTGCCCATTTCTTCTGTGGCGCGTGATTCCACCCAAACTGCCCAGGTTTAAACCGGACAAGACCAAGTCGATGCTAGTGGATAAGTCAACCTACTTGCGTCATTATCTTTTGAAAGGGATGCAAAACTGTGGGTTCCATATATCGACGATGTGACCACATTAAAGATCCCTATCCTAGTGCAAAATCAGGAATCGGCAAAATTTTCAGCTTAGGGATGCCAGTGCTTTAACGAAGCACTAATGAGCTTATCTCCTGACGTCGGTGATTGGCCGTTATAGCGAAAATAGGTCAATGATAAAAATATATGTCATTTACATTTCCGCAAATCAAAGGTTTCATGGTAATTATAAATAAATTAGTTACTACTTTGTAGAATAAAAGACATAAATCCATCAAAAGTTAGTTTTTCCTCAGATGCTCAAGTAAGCATGCAACTTTTTTATAAAAATTTATTTATTACCTATTGTGGATGCAATGGTAACGTATCAATAATAATACATTTAAAGCTTGTCACTAAACGTTCTGGTAATACTTATTGACTGTCCATATGGGCAAAATTTCCATGAAAGATATTCGTCATAATGATATTCTTAATTACAGTTGTTTAAAATATTTTGCAAAAGTTGCACCTTATAGATGGCATTATCAATTAGAGCGTGGGCAAAATTTCAAGAAATAAAACATACATAGTAGCAAAAAATAAAGACGTTCCATAAGATATATTTCCATAGAAAATCAAAACAGATACGAAATAGCTTAAGATAGAATATTGCATTTGATGCTTACGAGAGATTTTATTTAAAAAAAATTACAATTCATAACACAGGCCTGCGTGGTAAAATTGTCATAAATCTAATTGGTGAGTTTTATAGGTTTTTGGGTGATGATTACGAGAAAAATAGTGAAAAAACCATCACGTATTGTTGTTTAACAATAAGCGAATATTAATAGTGATTTGTTAGTATGATTATAAATATCTATTAGACTTTTTAAAGTAAGCAATACTGTATTTTTCACACAGATAAAAAAAAATAATGTTTTACATTATTTTTTATGTAATGTAAACCAGTAAAAAAATATTTAACAGAAAAGAATAGAAAAGATTCGCATTGGACTATTTTCCAGCAAACCTTGGGGTGGTAAGTGTAGAGCAAGGTACAAGATTCCATCAGGATATCAAAGAAATATAAAGAAGATACTAGGGAAGATGGTGTGTAAATATGATTGCCGACTGCTGCTGGATGCTTACGATAGAGGATCTGCAGAACGTTCATAAGGGGGAAAAGTACCAAAATAGACTTTGAAGATCAGCGAAAAAGACAATATAAAGAGTAGTCTAAATGTTTTTTGTATCATATTTAATTATTAAATAGATTTTAGTTGTAATTCACTTGCCAAGACTTGTGTATTAATAAAACTTTAACAAAATCTTATATTGCGTAATTTTTTAAAATCTTAATACCTTTATTGTGAAAAAACCTTATGTGAGAGAAAAAAATTAAAGTTATATTTGAAATCAGTACTAAAAACAATACAAAGTTCACCTAAAATATTTAAGGCAATTTTCAAAAAGTTTATTTTTGCAGGCCTGTGTAATTTATCAAGATAAGTAAACAATAAACCTATCAAGTATAATTTTCTGAAATATTGTGTGAAAACTATTTAAAATTAAAAGTAATTAAAAACCTCAATTAAGTCAAAATAGATTTGTCAAGCAGAAAATCACGATTTTCCAATAATTCGAGTGAAGAAATTGATAGTGTAATTGCGGAAATAACTCAAAAAATACTATATGATCATATATCTGAGAGCAGCTTACTGAGTTTCCTATGGAAAAAGGTTGCCAGTTGAACGCATCAATCCAATTGAAGAGATAGCGGCGATAATGAAAGATTGGTCAATGGTCATTTAATATGAGAAAGGTAGATGGAACCGACGATAAACACGATAAAGAAGCTACAGTTAAAGTACCTACTATGAAATAATACTACTAAACAGTTGGAGGAAATGTATTTATTACAAAGATTATGAAATTAAATTGGATGTATTCAAGGATGCAAATGTTCTACGTGCCAGGCAGACAAGATAAATGTCAGAAAATTAAAAAGCTTTGGAATGAAGATACACCCACTGGTCTACAAAAAAAGTTCTTTTACATAGCATATACAACAACAGAGTTGTGTTTGCAAGGAAGCTAAGGACTGTCCTGTTATGCACACTACCTTAGGGAAGAAACTGACAACACAGGAAAGTCAACCGGACGTCCTGAACTCTTCCTCTATTCATCAAGACAGAACATGGAGATGATAAGAAACTGAGCGAAAGTAAATTACAGACGTCAAATATAGCAGATACTGGCGCTTGTCCTGTGAGGTTATTACGATCTTAAATGGTAGCATAAGATCTATTATACTAAATTGGTACAGATTCTACTTGATATCTGAAAAATAAATAGATAGCCAAGAAATGTAATATAAATAAAATTTATTAATATCAATTTGACAGAAACTTCTTACAATATAATATATATAAAATATTGTTTAGAGTTCAGAAATTACTAAAATTATCTAATTACTAACAAGTTTATTGATGTAATAGAGTTTAGAGAAAAAAAAAGAACTGATAGCAAAAAGTCATATAAAAATATAGAATTTGAACTAAGCAAAAAAATATATATAGAAAACCTCTAGGGTAGCTGTAAGGAAAATATATTTTATTATAAACTATATAATACAGGATTTAAAAAGTAGCAAATGATTTTCCAGATCAACAATTTATAGCACCTATCTTAAAATATATAGCAGCGCAGGCAGTTCCAGGACCCAAAGTAATCTGCTAGATTTTGACAAAAAACAACTACGGTGGAATACGTAAACCTTCACTAGGATTTCCGCGACTGATTGTTTCAAACACATGAACACCATATAAAATTTTCGAAGACAGTAGTTTTATGAGTACAATACTATAACAGAATCTCCAAAATCAGTTACCATTAACTTGCCAAATTTATAAAATCCACTAACCAAATTTCAATCCAAAAATAAGGTATAAGCTTTTATAACATACCAAAAAACTTTACCAAAAAACTGTAGGTACCAAAACGTCTAAAATAAATCATGAACAAAATTATTCAAAGTTAACCTTCAAACACGTGGTCGTTAATAGAAGAAATTATAAATTACAACTTACCCAGCAAATCTGGACGTTTGGTTTGCCAGTAAATTCGATTTATAAATAGAAAGCAATCAATACTTCTGTATTAATTAACAAAATGAAGTAACAGACAATGTTATGAGAAACTATTTTCGAAGCAACCAAGATCTAATGTGCTTTAACAAAACTGTATACATTAGCAATGTTCAATGTTTATTAATTTCTTGACAGAAAAGAAGAGATTTTTCGAAATTCACTGGCTATTTAAAACCAATGATGTTAACAAAAAATAACACATGACGCGTCGTTACCACCAATTCGACAACGTTAAAATTCTTTAAAGATCTTTAGAAATTGGATATTTTAAGCGAGTGGTGGTACATTCACAAATTCAAGTTGGGAGACTAATATTCTTGTACTTTTAGGATGTAATAAGTAGGCTGTCAAAAATGTTCCGTGGGACAGTGGCGTACGCGAAATTAACTAATACGAGAAACAATAAACTATTACAATTTATAACAATGTATGTAAAACTTCTCTTAACTAGCTTGATGAACTAGCTTGCTTATCACAAACTGGAGAAGATGTGTAGCCATTTTGTAGCATCAGGTATGTTTTTATGGTTGTCTCCTTGAGTGATGTTAGCTTTAGTGAAAATATATTCTTATATTTTGAAAACCACCATTGGACATCTACTGATGTAATACACTCATACGTAAAATAGTCTTTGAATGCACTTAACGGATCTGGGGCGGTACCATAACATATTTGTCTTAATTTGGTAAAACCAGTGTCTTTATTTAACACACTTGCGAACTTTTCTTTAACGCGCCCATTTGTTGCGTCACATATATCGTGTAGCAGTAGATTTACCTCGTCCACTATTTGCATTGACTCCGCTAACGACAACGCACTGTTTTCTAATTTCTTTATGCTTTCATGTAATGGTTTATAATTCTTCGCAATATTCTTTAAAGCTGTTTCAACGGAAATATCTTCGAATTTTGTCTGGCTTTCCTTAATAGCTAGCTGCAGCCTCATCTGGATTGATTTGTAGTATCACAGCGTTTGTTTGTTGGAAATATTTAGCATAAAAAGCTGCCTGCAACCATGTTCCCCAACGTGTAAGAATCGGCTGTGGAAGTTCAGGAATACCGGGACACTTGCTAAGAAATGCACGGAGACGTTTAGGAGATTTAATAAACACTTTTTTTGTACTTGCTATTAATGCATCCACCTCTGGAAAACCTTTTTGAATAGTTTTTGCCACAAGATGTAAAGTATGCACTTTACACGTAACATATTGTATAAACGTACAACCTTGTTCTTGCAAAGAACGGCCTACCGAACGCATTGTCACGGCGCCATCAGTCACAAAAATCAACACTTGACTTTTTGACAGTTCAAATTTTTTTAACGTCTCCAGCACCACCCTGGTAATTGTTTCGCCAGTACACTGACTTAGTCTTTTGCTAGCTAGTAACAGTGGAACTGTCAGTTTAAGAGGGTCCAGTACTCCTACGAGAACATTTAAAATAGAATTTTTTTTACAATCTGTTGTCTCATCAACAGATAACCACAGCCGTGTATTTTTTAATTCACATTTCATCTTATTTACCATGTCTACGTGTACAGTTGGTAGTTACATAACGTTGTGCGACTTAGTAACTTCACCTGGGCATTGCATTTATTCCAGAACTCTCGAAATGGTTGTTTATCGAATATGTGCAACGGAACATCACAGGCAATCAGAATTAATAGTAAATCAAACATAAACTGTGTTGTCGAAGGCACGCCATTTTTTTAAATTTTTATGGTGTACACTATTTACGTGAATCCCACAATCATGCTTATCCCAGTACATCAAATCTTTCTCGCACACTTTACAAATTATTTTAGCACCATCATAGAATAACTCCGAGAATTCACCTATGAATTTATTCACTTTATCAGCAAATGGCCGTTTTCTACCCCTGCGTACGTCTGCCATGCTTTATTATCAAATTAATATCAACAATACAGTACAACAAATAAAATAAAAACACAAAAACAATATGCAATACGCCCGTGACTTAACGTGTACACAACTCGAAAGCTAATAATAGACTAGACTGGAGAAAGAGTTTCGCGGTCAAGGTGAATGCCGGCGACAGTAAATACATCTGTACTCTACGACCATGATACACAAACGATTTGCAGCTTTAGAAATAAGGTAAAACGTTGATCTGATGTATTGGAATACATTATGTACAAGTATTTGTCTTTTTTAAGTAAGAAAATTATTGCTAAAAGACCATTGCTACAAATAGATTGTTTCTTACATGAAATACTAGATTAAACCTTGATCATACAAAAATTGTCTAGTAGGCCAAAACAAATGTCCAAATGAGTTAAATCATTTATAGGACTCGACACAAAATTAGTAAAAATTTCAAATCATTCTTTGCCCTCTACAAACTCAGTTAGCTAAAAAAATGGGTAAACGAAACTCAGCTTATAAAAATGAGTAGACATTCTACTGTCATTTTTATTATATAGGAAGGAAATAATCAAGAACATAGTGCTAATAGTGGACATAACAAAAATGGTGATGGTGGTGTGATGGTCAAACAATTAAGGAATTATTTGGTCCATCAACTACAATGCTTCAGATTCGGGAAAATCAAATATATATAATAACTGTGTTTTTCATAGTAATTTGTCTATAATTCAAATTAACTCGAGAAATTTCTTTAATTTTGTAGTATTAGGTAGTACGTAATTTCTAGAAATCACGCACTGCAGTGATTTTCGGAAATCATCACGTGTGGTTTCTGGAATTCACCACGGTTTTAAGTATTTCTATAGAGTGAAGGTTTGATTGACGGATGAGTCAAAAATGCTCAAATATGAATAGTCTAAATATATAAAATGCGAGTTTCATACATAGACTTGTGATTCATGCCGTGATTCATTACAATAAGTTGCAAATTGATGTTAAAAATCTGTCAGTCATATTTTCAGAATTATAAGTACAAAATTTCTTGTTAAATAAGCGACATATTTCACTTTAAAAAGTATTTAACCAACTGTAAGTTGCAACGGTTGCAGCAGATTGGACTGTCCTATTAGAAATTTGTCAGGAATCTCTCGCTTCCACACTTTTCCTAAGAAATTAGCAATGCAAATATTAAAAACACGCCACATGCAATGCCCAAGGGAATAACCTATATGAACAAAATAATTTTATTCAGTCTAGATGACAATTAAATGAGTTAATTGAATTGTTCGTCTATTCTAATCTTAGAAAAGCGAATATGCAACGTATTATTTCATTAAAAAATTAACTTCTTCGGACTTTATCCGAACTTATCCAAACCATTATCAGACTTCCTAAACCGGATCATAACTTCCTTTTCATTTCTTAAAATGTTCGAGAATTTCCTCACAATTTTCTAATACCTCTCCGAGCTCCACCTAGTTATAAACAAAAATTATTTAGGGTTATCTTCGTTAAATTTTCTTGATATCTAACAATCAATATAATTTGAATTGAAAATCAGCCTTGCAAATTTATTTCTTAAAATGTAAAAAAAAGTGTAAATTTTAAAATAAAACTTCAACACACTATATTTAGAAACGGTAATATTTAACACAAGTTTATAGAAATTAGGAATATGATTTTACACATTCTGTATAATAATTATTCCAGCTTTTTGAAAATAAGTTTCCAAATTAGGAGTATTTGAGTATTATAATAACAGTAGTAGGTATAGCCATTATGATACCAAAAATAATTAAAAAATCCGATAGAACTTCTTCATTTATGTTACTTCTTTTATAAAACATTTATTAGTGTTCCCATACATATTTATATTTAACAATTAAATAGTTTACTATAGAAGATTACAGGAAATAAATAATATAAACTAGAAAGAGACTCTTCTGTTCCATACCTTTATTTTATACAATCGAATTAAATGATTCCAACCCAAATTTTATGATTTGTGGCTGCTGGGAGAAGTTAAATAAAATGTTCATCCATAGGGAACAATATCCAAAATGACAAATAGATATATGTTGGAAAGCAATTAATTTTAATTAACAAGGAACACAGAACTTACACGCACATTAGCAAATTTCTTGACCGTTGCCATAGTTAAACCTTAATTTATACATTGGTGAACGGCTGGCTAACCGAGACCCAGATTCCCAGATAAAACTCTATTCATTTGTCTGACTGAGACAGAGTAAGATACACCACACAAACAGGAACGGACGAAATTAAAAAAGGTAAGGGGCGACATCGGGAAGAGAGAGATTTTGTTTTACATCACGACTCGATATAATTATGGTAAGGACTTACCGAAGATGCCTTGCTGCTCGCGGTCGCGGTTCCGGTCGAGGTGGATGTTGATGATGAGTGGACATACCAGAGAAGTTTATCCTTTCAGTGTTCCGTGCAGTCTCAGTGGATCGAAGTGTTACAAGAGCAATTCTACTTCCATATAATTTCATTTCGGTCTGCCTATTTTATTATTGGAAAATAATGAACTATGTTTATCCCGCAAGCAATACAAAAGCCTACAATACATAAACACGCGGACCAAATGCTGATTGTGTAGTGCATGATGAAGTGTGCAACTAGAAGGGTGTCAAGTGATCTAAGTGAAGCAATCAGGTGTAATCATAAATTTCTCAATATAATCTGGATCTCTAATTGGTATTGCTCGACCTTGAGAAAATGTCACTGTATAGGAAGCCGCCATACTGTGTGCAATCTAGGTACATTTCAATTTATTATTGTTAAAACTTTTTAACTTTTTTTTCAACAATTGTCTCAATTTAAACTAAATAAAGTAACTTCATAGTGCATCAAATTTAAACTGTGATAACGTTTTGAACATGAAAACACAATAACTGTGTAATGAATCATACGCATGTTCATTACTATAGTTTCGGAAATTCCCGTTAGTCTTATGCTGTCGCGCACTTCCTGCCGACATATGATGAATCACGCAGATGTTCAATCCTAGAAGTTTCTGCAATTACCGTTTGGCAAGTGCTGCCACGTATTTCCTGCCGCCATGAAATACTGACGTCACCAAGGCCAGGATTTTGGTATAAATAGAATGGTCGTAGCCGAGGAAAGGCATTCAGTTTTCTGCTGACAATTACCTTCAGCGTGTTGAGCTGGGTAGTTGAGGAGTCTTAAGCGTGTTGAGCTTGACTTCATTTGGTTAGAAATCAGAATCCGACGACGACGCCGCCCGGCTGAATGTCTGGTAGCATCTTGGGGTTTTAAGCGTGCTGAGCTTGACCTCCTGGTGTTGGAAAATAAAAACATTAACAAATAATCACGGAAATAGACTAACGTGTGTGGTAAACACGATTTAAATATCCGTGGTCTCATAACCTTCTATAATTGGATAATATGTAGCCAATATAAATTTCCCACAGTATGGCAGCCTATATGTAGTGGACATTTTATTAGTATTGTATCAGAGATCCAGATTATATTGAAAAATTGGTGGGTGTAAGCTTCAATGATGCTTTCCTCTCTGTAGCAATAATATTGTTATATCGACCTCGACATACCGTTAGACCCGATGTAAACGACGAGAATGATTTGCTGCTAGTATTCTCGGTATATGCCATCATATTTAAAGAAGCAAGGTTGTTTTACATTGAGGCGACATCGATGTAGCAACTTCGATCGCGACTTTCGCATCCTCGGCATGTCCGTACCTTCAGTGTAACAAGACATATGTTAGGTGTACTGCATAAACTGACACTGAGTCACTCAGCGGCTGTACAGGAATGAAAATATTACACGCAGCAGGCTCAATGGTAAGCATATTGGTGGCAATGGCGAATACTTAGAAGTACTCAAGGAAGCCAAAATAGCGCTCAAATGTTAAATGTGACTGTGAAGAGCTGGAAGCACAGAAGTTTCGTGGATATATTCTCACTCTATTTTTTTATATATTAAACAATATATTATGTGAAGAATAATGTGAAGGCTTAGGTATGCTGGTAGGCACCGATCATTGGGGCACGGCCCTCCGAATTTCTGGGCCAGTCAGTCCCAATACACAAGATTCATAGTGAATTATAGGTAGTTTGATAAATAGCCTAGGTTTAATTCAACAAAACGTCTACGAAGGTAACTAAGATTTAACTTACAGCAACAACAATACAACAAAATATATTTTTTTTTATAGGAACAAAAAACAGTATAAATTATAATGACTCCCCCATTTAAATAATTTATTTCAAAAATTATAGCCATTCCATATATTTACAACAAATGTTCAAAAACATTACCATTTTTGCAGCAAACAGAGGCGAAGGCGTTTGATTGAATTATCTCTGTACCTGCTTAAAATAATGGCCCAGTAAACACCAAAGTATGAGCCTTTGTTGGGCCAACATTCACAGCAAAGGCCCGGTAAAAGCCCAGTAAAGGTCCATACTTTGGTGTTTACTGGGGGGGGGGTTATTAAATCTATTTCTTGCTCAATTTTCAATTTGACAAAACGCCTTCTACTCCATTTTATAAATAAAATAGTAATGTTTTTGAACACCTGTAAATAAAACATATTGAATTACTTTAATTTTTGAAATAAATAAATTATTTAATTGTTTTTATTTTGTTTTCATGGATGACTTTATTTTAAAAATATATTGATGTTATTTTAAATTTAAACCTTAATATCAATATGAAAGATATTTAAGTATATTGAATTCACAAAGAAATGTTCTTTAAACTGAGCTAAATATACAGGATGTATCATACAAAATAAAAAAAGTCGAGGTAATTTTCGACTAATCCGGAAGTGAAAAACATGTATGCGATATGCATTTAAAATCAGTGGAATGTCATGTCCATTTCCGCATTAATATATATGGTGTCAATTTTTGAATTTTCAGTTTTTTGGCTAAGCATGCTGAAACCTGGAAATAGTTGGTAACTTTGATATTGAAAGTTCAAATAGGTTAATCTAATTTAATCCAGAATTTACTGAGTCTTAATTTGACAATACTCTTAAAATTTAATTAAATCGATTAATCAAGAACTGAGAATATGTACACAACGAGGTTTAAAGATAATGGGAACATCTGAATATGGTTGCGTCTTAAAGGGTTCCCCCAAAAAATAATTAGTCAAATTCCATGATTTTCCAAATGTTCCATAAATGACATGAAATTCTAAGAATTTGATTAGTTTAAGAAAATATTTACAAATGAATTATATTTAGTTACACAAGATTCTAAACAGGAGACGAAATTTTAACTATATACACAAAACGAAAACTAAGAGAGGCACTCTTTTTGTTTTGGAAGGGTTTTCAGGGGTGGAATGGAGGATGCAAAATTCACATTTTATTTATAACTTCTAAACCTCTCAATCAATATTGTATAAATTTGGTAGGCTTTAGCTTATTAAAAATAACCATTTATTATAATTACACAAATTAATAAATTTGATTGCATTTTTCTGCCTTGTTAATTGAATTAAAATTAGAATCTTCTTTCCGAAGTGCCAATGAAATATCTCAAAAAGTGCACATTTTTCGGTAAACAGAAGGTCATCGAAGCCAAAAATCAGTATAATGTGGTCTGTTTCAATGCCTGCTTGTTGACAATTTTTAAAAGTTGATTAAAAAACAGCAATAAATTTTATTTTAAAGTTAAAACATAATTGACCTAAAACACGAAATTAAGGGAACCCTAATTGCGATTGTTTCTGTAAAATTAAAATTGCAACATTATAATGTATTATGTAATTGTAATTAGTTAGAACCTTATTTTAATCCTCTCTCTCTCGGGTCATTTTTGTTTGTTTGATAATAGTCTAGACAGTCAAACACGCACGCACACATACGGGTACACACACAGAGAATAGATAATTAATTAATAGCCAAACAAACGAACTTGAGTTACAGAATTACCTACAAGCTGATGTTACGGTTAAATTCATCATTGTGAGAAATATTTATGTATATTAAGTATAAAAATCAACTAATTCATTAACTTTATTTATAAATTATATTTTTAACATCACATTTTCAAAATTTACTTCACAAAAGTTATTATTAGTAATATTTTATCCATTTGCATTAAAAGGTCACGTCTCAAGGTTATATCTATAGTTTCTTATTGATAAATTAATAAGTTATATCCTACCTATGACTTTCCTAATGTTACATGGTCATCGTTGTTTACCTGTTTTATTGAACTGCTTGTCCTGTGAGATAACAGACTGCCTGAAATAAACTCAAACAATATAACTTTGCAATGTCTAGTTGAAATTGTATTACTTACCATAGGTTATGTGGATTATCTTTTGCTCGTTATGTGTTCTTTCTAGAAATATTTATTTCTTAATTGGGGGTGAATTTACTTAAATTGTGCCACCAGTTCTAAATGTCATTTATTCGAATGTTATTGGCAGTGTTCAATTGTTGTCGGGGTTGCACACCGAGTTGACACAGAGTACTCTTCTGTGGAGTTGATCTGTTGTCACGTGAGCTCGTCTGTTCTGTGTAAACTGTTCCGTTATAAGATCGTTACCTTGTCTGTGAAACGAGTAACTATGGAATAATTTGGACCATAGTTGGGTTGTTTTCAGTCATTCCAGACTATTACTACTTCCATCGTTTATTTCAGCTAAGTATGTTAGGACATTAATTACATTGATGGAATGCACTTCAGCTATTAACACTAGGGTCGATAAACCTTATGGATTCTGCAAATAACCAATTCTTTGGTATTTTATGATTCGCATTGCATATCTTACAGGCCTTGGTGTTTATGATTCACCTTGCATAAATATTACTTTATACATAATTATCTTATCTTTCTAACTTTTCTAATTCACGTTTTACATTTTATATTCGTCTTGATAAGTATTGATACGTGTTTAAATAATTTCACAATCATCGACATGTGATCGACCTTGGTATTTTCTGGAGCTTAGTGACTTCTCTATATTCTATCAATCTCTCACGTTATAGCTCCGCGGTTGATTTCCTTCCCTTTTCATAGTCTTAGTGGCCGGACGTACATTTTGTGTCTTGTAGTGGTGAGAGATTGAAATTTGATCTAAAATTATTTTAGTGGATGTTAATCATCGTTGTTTTGGGATTATTTCTCTCACCAATTTAAAGGATACTACTTGGTATCTTATCGGCTAAATGCTGGATTATTTAGGGTGCTACTTAGTACCTCGTCAGCTAAATGCTAGATTGTTTCTACAAATAAGCCACATGCTTATTGGGAGCAGGACTTTGCCTTATAAAAAGGGTAAGTTAATTAAATTAGGATGATAATTAACAAGTACTTACTTGTGTTTCTTATTTAATTTTAGGCAGTTTTCACTGGGCTTTTATTAAACTACCATCACGAGACTTTAACTGGGTTCCGACTTGGTGAATTATTCTTAGGAAAGATGGCTATCATTGGGCTTTTATTAACTATTACGGGACTATCACGGAGTTATCATAGGACTTTTACTGGGTTTCGGCTTGGGAAATTGTTGTTTAATATGAGAACGTTATATGGCTCCGCTAGGTTATGGACACCTAGGTAATTTGTTCATATTGTAAATGTGGTTTTTATGTAATTTTGATGTCATGGAAAATGGAATTTTACCAAGTCTTGCTAAGGAACAAAGTGGAGCTGGAATAGAGGGTTGATATGTGTTTTCGACAAGTGTTGGAAGTCAAGAGCCAATTAATTTCATCCTCAAGTTTTGTAATACTGCAGTTTGGTTAATGGAACAATATTAGTCTGGTATTGAAGAAACCAAAAGGATTGAAGAAACCAAAAGTATTGAACTAACTTTCCCACTGTCGGAGGTTAAGTCGTATTCTTTTTTTTTATTTTATGTACTTATTAAAAATTTTGACCTTGATGTAAATATTTATTAATTTTTTCTGTGCACTTTATTTTTTTTTAAATTTTATTTATTCAAATTTAAATTTAGTACTGGTACCCATGATGTCAATATGGTCTAGTAAAATTAGATCTGCGATAGATTGATGAATTTTGAGAACGATAAATGTAATAGTAGTGTTATCTAGATATAAATATTTTTCTTATGTGGTTTTATGTAAACTGCATGCAATTGCATTTGGTGTAAATCTACCCATAGGTACTATATACATTTGTTTGGGAATAGTTTATAAATTTAAAAATTTCACATCCTAATTGTACATAATTTTCTTTTTACCTGACTGATTAACTTGACTTGATATTATTAAATATTTTATTAAACTTATGTTGTTTAATTTCCCAGAATAGGTTTCATTAAAAAAATGAAGTATGGTAAGGTATCCCAAATTCTCTGATCAACTATTAATTGTTTATTTCATAAATTTAGAGTACTAAGCAGCTGAAGGCACTAGTTTCGCCAGTATGATGCTGGTAACCCAACCTGAGATATAACGAACTAGCCGAGGATTGGTACGGTGTTCAATTTTATTTTGTACAACGTCACGTATTGAACGTGAATTAACGTAGCATTTTATACGCCTAGCGTAACACTGGATTTACACTTAATCAAGACAAAATGTTATGAGAAAAATAAATACGCATTATCAAATATAAGGAGACCTACAGCAAATATTTAGAATAATAACAGTATACAAATATAACAGATAACAGAATAGCAAATAATCAATCCAAGTTGGACAAAATGGGCTCGGTGGTGTGAAAGACAGTGGCGCGTGCTTTCACGCAAACCACCCGCCCCTTGATGAAACCTGTTTTGAATCGACCTAGCCGTCTGCCTATGAAGTCTCATACATATTCAGTTGGTGAAAAATCAAGCGATTATGGAGGCCATGGAGGAATGTTCAGATAGAAATACAACTAATTAATTCTACTACCAAGAACAATCACCGACACTAAGACATAAGCTCATCATTGCCTGTGCAAACACTGATACCCCAACATTTTGTGAATCCCTCGCGTTGTCGTGAGGTAGTGATCTTTAACGTGCTCACATCGTAGATAGACGGAACTCACAGATTTTCGAAATATGGTGACACTAGCAGCCCCGCTCAACCAGTATACCTCACTGACTTTCAGATTTGATCCCGGGTGATTTGAATGGAAGAACGCGCCACTTTCCTTGACTAATTTTATAATAATAAAAGAGTATGAGTAGAAATGTTAAATGTTGTGAAAATAAACAAAAACTCATTCTACATTTAACACTGGTAGTAAAAGAAACTGAAGTTGCAGTTTTATATGGAGGTAACCATTGAAACTACTTTAACGGATTCCTAAACTCTTAACATTTCATAATAAAAATAAAATATTATTGACGCTTTGTGTACAACATTTAAAACACAACTTCCTTTTTTTGAAATACTTGAAATGATTAGAAACATTACAACTGTTAAATAGTTATTTATGTAATTTAAATATCAAGCAAAATACAAGGTAGTACAAAAGTTTTACAATTATTTTGAAAAATTCTCTTTCCCGAGTTTTGTTTATTGTTTATAGAAAATGCACACAAAAGTCTATGGGTACTAACTATTCGGTCTTATTTATACAGAGTTAGTAAAAACTATGGAAACACCTACATATCTCCCTCACTTTTTCTTTGATTGTAATGAAATCTCGTATTTAGAAATAGAAACACTCGAGGAGTCCGAAAAACGCATCGTTCATGCGGCACGGCTTCTGGTTTTTGGTATTGCTACGGTACAATTCCGAATAAGTGAAGTATATTATTAAAAGTTGCTCCATATGTTCTGCTGTTAAAATCTGGCGCCTGTCTGTCAAAATCTATTTATATATTGAAAACGAACGTTCAATCTCGTCAGATGTTATTGGCGCATATTTAAAATAGGGAAACATCAGACGCCATATTTATTTGATGCCCTAAACAAGCCATTTTTTTGCCCTTAATAGGTCTACTCCTTGATGAACTATGACAAAACCAGGATTGTTGTGTACAATACTTTCTAATTTTTTGTTAACGTGTTCAGCAATGTCTCCAAATAATTGATACATATATTGTCGATGATCAAACAGTACACCGTGGGTGACTTGGTGTTATGAAGGCGGGCGCCAACATGTTTGGGAGAGAAGGTCATCAATTGAAAGATTGCGAATAAGTACGATGGTCCTTATCGTATAGCCCGGGTCTTGAGTAACGATAAATATGAGATCGTTTCCCTCCAGGGTGTTGGGGGATATAAGCGCTTTAAGGCGGTGGCAATGGAGCAGGTGTGGATGGTGTTGAATTTAATGGTGACTCTGTTAATGGCGAAATTGATAGGACTGGGCGTCAAGATCTAATCTATTTACTTGAAAGTCAGGAGCAATTAATGAGGACATTAATTTTTGCAGGATGGCCGACTATTACCAATATTAAAAATGAAGAGGGTCCACTTGGCGGGCGACATCTATGATCTAGGTGGGGTCATTTCTTAACCGACATTAGTGACAAAGTAGCAGAAGTATGGTGATTATACTTTAATGGCGTGGTGTATAGTTTAGTCGATAGGAGTCATGACAGGAGGGCAATCTGGGCAACAGCGGCGAGGTGGGTAACTAATTAACGCGATGGGAGACTCGCCGTCCACATTGCTTTATTGTGGTGACCCTAGCAGTTTACACCAATAATTCTTCTTACACCAATATTTTTCTTCACTGCACTGTACACTTATTTACAGTTATTGTTCCAGTACAATTTCGTAAAAGCAAAGTATATTAAATATATATAAATCCGGCACCTATCTGCTAAGATTCATTTATATATTGAAAACGAACGTTCAATCTTGACAGATGTTATTGGTGCATATTTAAAATAGAGAAACATTAGACGCCATATTTATTTGATGCCCTAAACAATACACTTTTTTGCCCTGTAATAGATCTACTATTTGATGTACTGTGACTAAACCAGAATTGTTGTGTAAAACACTTTCTAGTTTTTTGCTTACGTGTTCAGCGATGTCTCCAAATAATTGATACAAATATTATCGATGGTCAAACACTACATCCGTGGCATCGTTTATGGCAAATTCTCCTGTTTTTGGTCAACATTCATGTTCTATAGCGAAAAGGAACCTTGAGTTTATAAATTCTAAATCTTTTTGGACACTGGGATCAACAATAGCTTCTTGAGCATTTGCAATAGCAACTGTTCCTTTAGCATCCATCACTTACATATCGAGGGCATCATATCAGAAGGGAGTAGACGACAATGTAAGTGCTATGTTTTTACGCTCTTCTGATATGATGCTATCGACATGTACGCAGCGCATCACCAGCGCGAAAGTATTGCATAACATTCTGTTTGCGAAAATAATGCAAATGCTAATTCAAAATTTGCATTAGGCAGGTATTTGATTTTTTAGAGGATATTCGAATGTCTATGCAATTATATAATTCGCAAACAGTTTTATATTACTTATTAAATAAAATTTGATTTATAATAGAAATAATTCTTTTAGATACATGTAAGATTTTTTTAATATACATGATTAATGAAAGTACGTAAACGAATTAGTTTTTATATAGTTGTATAGTATAATGTAAACAAATTTCGTTGCAATAATTTCTTATATTTAGCGCAAAATGTGGTAGGTTATATCTGGTTGGGATCAGATATCTTCAGCACAAACCATGCGATTGTTCAGGCTGGGAAAAAGCACTGTAATGACTGGTATAATGTGATTTCTTAATAAATCAAGATATTCTAGTCCATTTAAGATGTCCCCTATGAAGAAAGGTCCGACGATATGATTGCTTATTATACCACCCGCACACACGTTAACATTTTGAGGATGTTGTGTGTCGAATTTTCGCATTCAGTGGGGATTATCTCTGGACCAAATACAACAGTTATGTGTATATACCTTTCAATTTAATCAAAATGTTGCTTCATCAGAGAATAGAATTATATTCACAAAATTATTAGCTATCATAAATTTTGCAGACTCATAAAATAACTGACCTTTGGTATATGTCGTTATCCAACGTTAATTGTGTTATTGATATTTCAGGATTCACTTCAATTTATAGCATAATCTTTACATATATATCATCAGTTGTAGAATTTTGAGGGGCCCTGATTAAGGCTATAATGTTAGATATTAGATAAAAAAAATCGTTAATATGGTTTCTCAAATTTCGGGAGTATAAAAATATCATAGTGGGCCGTGCGTATGTACCTAAAGGAAGACAATGTGGTAAAAATGCAGATTTAGAAGCTCTTCACAACAAAAAACCTCATTCAATTATTTCAGAAAAATAAAGATTTCATTGGCTTGTGCACCTGTTCCAGTCTATTTTAGAATCAAAGATAAGTTTTAACTTCATTTGCCTTTAAATAAAAGATTTACCAATAAATTGAATTTCTATTTAGCAATGCGATTCTGACGTAGACAACTAAAAAAAAAATCAGTTAAATACCAACTTTGCACATATTGCCCTTTTATGCGTTTCCTGTAAATTTTAATTCGACATTTTTAAATAAAAAGTCACATATGTCAAACAGGTAAAATACTTACAATATAGAATACAAATACAACGTCTATTATACGCTGATTAAGAAATAAGGAGCACGTCTGTCCTACCAGAACAAATGATTGATATTCTCATCAAGTACAAAAATACCCTTTTCAACTTGATTACATTCTTTAATTATATACTCAGACCCCATTTAAAAGAAATTCAGCAGGTTTCATTCAAGAATACCTTTTGTGTTGAATGCGAAATAAATTTTAGTACATGAAAAGTTACTTCGAGTCACTGCAGGCTAGGTAAAACTGCACACTATTTATTATAAGAATTGGAAAAGGAAAGCCATTCATTTTATGCTTTTAAAAATAAACTGCGATAAAGTCTCAACAGTTTCTTAAAACATTTTGCTGAAAAATACATAATCTTATATAAATAGGGTAAAGTTACGTCCTTGTAATAGTCACAGGCATGTGCCTGAAATATTTGCCATATTCCAGAGTCGGCAGTTATATAAAAAATTATGTTTTTTAATGTCTTTATACATATAATTAAATTAATTGACATGTATTTGTGTAGAGTTAGTTACTAATCTATTTGCTAAACGGGTGTTTGGCATACACAGTAAAAAATATTAAATCATTTTAACATTTGCCAGTATCTAGTCACAGTGCTCAGTGTTATGTTTGATTTTGTAATATTATATATTAGCAATGGTAATTTAACACAATAAATATTGTATATTAACATGTAATCGAATTTATGAGAAAAATAAAAAATGTATGATACAATGTAGAAAAAAAATAACATGTAATGTTGATTTATGGTCAATCCAAGTGACCCTACATCTTCTTCCACTTATATTAGTGTACATTTTTAACACCACAATTTGTAAATTGACACTTAAATTGCGCGTATAATATTTTATAATATTAAGGAATAATTACTGTTAAAGGATTCAAAAACCAAATTTTACATCTACTTTATGCAAACACCAAGTTTTGCAAATAAAATGTGCAAATACCAATAAAACAGTAAAACAACTTCAATTAGTTATTTGATCATTAAAAGAAAAGGTGTAACAATCTGCCAGACAGTGTGTTAATATGTTGCAGTACACTTTTTGATACCTTGTAATACACTTCAAAAATAGCTACATTTAATATTGAAATTTGGGAAGTTGAAAATTTCCAAGAATTGCAATAGAAAAAAATATTTACTGAAAAAAAATAAATAAAAACAATTATTTATTAAAAACACATTCAAATTCTTTCTATTCAAATTTATCAAGATCTTGTTGGTTTTAAACTCAGTAACTAGCAGTTCCTGCAGCACACACGTGGTGGCTGCGTGGCACATAAATCTGCACCATGATTGGTTAATAGCAAATACCCAGTTGTGCGTCTGACCGGGGCAAACAAGTACAACTTACGCATCGTAGCTTGGCCCCTTAGATTTAAATGCGCAATGGATTTGGCATCTACTCTCTCTACCGCATACGGGCCACTTCTTTCTAACTTGTGCGCAATTCGGGGGCCACTCTACGATGCGTGACCTGTACCGAGCTTTGCATCTGAGTTAGATTTTAATACCTACTTTACCATGCGCAAAATACTAACTGAAAATATAAATGTAGATGCGAATTTAAATAAAAATAAGAAAAATAATAGTGCAACAGAATAAGCTAGAGATAGGTATAAGAAATAATTTTATGTTATAAATTAATAGATATGTACGGCTCCCTCCATTTCAATATAATGTTTTGTAAATAAATCTTTATTTAAGTAAATACCATATACTTGTTATTCCACAAGAATCTGCTATTCTCTGTTATAGTTTTGAAATTAAATCACGATTATGGTGTACTGAACTTGCTTGATCCCATATAGGGGTTCGCAAAAGTATTTCATTAATTAATTAATAATTAATACATAACTTCCTCACCGCTTCGTGAAAAAAATTTTGAAAATTTTTATTGCATTGCTGGACGAATCTGAACGAATTATGACGATACAAAAATTTCAGACAGAAAAAAATTATCTGTCTGTGTGGTTCGCGATAGCAACTACAATTTTTGAGATAAAGTTTTCAAATTTGGTACACTTGATTTCAAAAAAAACTGGTACAACTCTTGTAATCGAAAATCTTAATAGTTTAGTTGTGTGCATATGTCTGTAAATTGGGCTGGCCAGGCATGTCGAGAGGGGGGTGGAGAAGACGTGATTTACCCCGGACCTGGGTTTTTTTGGAGGAGATCGGTTTTCTTTGTATTTTTAAACTTATTAAACCTTTCTCTTTTATTTTATTCAAATGAAATTTTAAAAAATAATTAGAAAATAACTTTTTCAAAACATTTTCAAGCCTGCCATATTATTGTTTAAAAAAATAATATTTGTTACAGATAATTCTACTAATGATTGTAATTAAAATACTAACTGAATAACGATAACTCTATTTTTAAAATAAGAACACAAAAATACCACTTGAGATTAAAAAAATGTAAACAATGCAAACTGAACATAAAAATACAATAAAAAAAAAAATAAATGAACTTCAATTACGTAATACAGAATTAACTAATGTTTTGTCATTGCTCCATTAACGGCTGAAGTCTTGCAGGCATGGACAAAATCAGATTTCTTGCAAGGTCAACTTCTTGCGACAAGTTCTCCCAAGCGTCTTCAATTATCCCTTCCAATTCTTGGGCATTATTTGGATGGTTATTTAATTTTCTTATATGTTTCACCATTAGTCCCCATACATTTTCAATTGGATTTAAATTCGGACTTTTAGATGGCCACGGTAACAACTCTATGTTTTTATTAAGAAACCATTGCCTGACACGATGGATGGGCCGTATGTATGGAGCACCTCTATAGTTTTATTTTTCTGCAAGCAGTAGATACCGAAGCAGGGAAATTTGTCTCTGAAATTGCATTTACTGCAGTCTGAAAAGGGTTTTCTATTAGGTAATTTATAAGATTTTCATCTTCTTGATTATTGCTCTTTCTGGGCCTACCGGAACCAACTTTACGGGATACCGTTTGGTTGGTTTCCCATTGTTTTTTAACACTCATTATCGTGGTTTTACTCACATTGTATTCAGCAGCAAGTCTTCTTATGGACCAACCATCTTCAATTTTAGAAACAATTCGAAATTTTTGAATATCTGTTAGATGTCGAATCATGTTTAATAATGACGCCACTGATTAACGTCAAAGTGACATTTGTAAGATTATTAATATCAATCAAAGAACGATTGATTTACATAGCTAAAAGAAAGTGTACCAGTTTTTTTTGAAATCAAGTGTACACACATTCTAGAGGTCAAGGAAGAGATTGAGTTCCTTGATGAGCAAAATCGATCCCAATGTCTAAAAAAAATAATAGTGACATTCCACCAATGTGACTTTTTTGAAACGTCAAAATGTGACTCTTTTGAAACGTCAAAGTCACTTTTTTGTAACGTCAAAATGTGACTTTTTTGAAATGTCAAAAATTACTTTTATTATAAACTCCACTACACGTCGAGTAATTGGCAGCGGTTTTTTTCCATGTCCATTTTTAGCTCGATTATCTGCAATCTTTCACGCTTAAAGACAAACTGATTAATTTGTCTTCGAGCGGAACGCTCGGATGGTACCCGTGACGACCCGCTCAGTGCTGCTTCCGGTATGCACATACGCTTCAAGATTTTGTGACTCATGTTTCCCGCCTTTTCCGCCACGCTTAGTCACGCTCGATTTCGCATTGTATGTGCACGTACACTTACGTTTGAATAACATAAAAATTGAGTTTTGAATCTAGGGTATACATACGTACAGACTAAATCGCTCAAATTTAACAGCCACGATTGCAGAACGAATATTAGTTGTGACCATGTATGTTAATGCGATGTCAGACCTCAGTCGTTTTGAATAATACATTGTATCAAGCGGAATGTATTTCATTATTCATTTTATACATTTGCCTTTATTCGTCTACGTATGTCCTGTCAACCATATGAGGCAGTAGTAGCTACCGATCCTGGACTCCGGTCTAGTTTCCTTTCCCTGGTCAATCAGCTTCAATTGAAATATTTATTTGTTCTAAATTAATAATACTATAAATAATAATTCGCACGGTTTGGTACAAGGGTCATAACTATTGTTCTAATAATATAGGACAAATTCAAAACAGCCGGTTCTAAATCGCTAGTTAAGTGTCTGTCAAGTAGCTTTCACCTAATTGACTAATTTTCATATGCAATTTTTTAGAAAATATCTTTTTCAAGAGGTAAAAGTTCTTCAACAATTATATAATAATAATAATAACATAATAATAACACCACATGAAATTACAACCCTCTTTATCCCTGAAGGTCTGGAATAACCTTGTGTGGGAGAGGGCTACACATTTAGAGACAATGGACACACACCCAATATCCGAGTATACTACGATTAATCACAGAAAAATCCCAGTTCCTCGACCGGGAATCGAACCCGGGTCCCCGAAGTTTCGAGGCAAGTACGTTACCTCTAGACCACGGAGCCATATTAAATTAATTAATTATTTAATTGAATTAAAACCTTTTATTAACTTTTAGTTCGCATCTGATTCATTTATGGTTCAATGTATGAGACACAAAACTTCACTAACAAAACATCCTCTTTGGTAGATTGTATAAAGATATAATTAATTAACTTTTTGAATTAACTAAATATTTCTTTGTTTAATGTAATTTGCGCTAACTAGGTATTAGGTAAAAATAACACAAATTAGGTCGAGATAACTATAATCATTGGCCGACACAATTTTTGTAACATAGTTCATACTACTGTTTTTATATTGGACACTTGGAAGGTTAAAACAAGACTGTTACTGAAAGTGTCCCACTTTACTTAAATTTGCTCTTCTAAAATTGCCGACCCATCATAAAATTTATTACCTGGCAATATAATAGGGTCTATTGTGTTTACACAAAAATGGGACGTATTAAGATTTGTCGGATATTTTTTCAGTTAATTGCAAGGTAACTTTAAAATATCCACCGACACGTATTTCTGCTTGCGGAGCCAGGGTAGCCAGCACATTTAAACACATTTGTTTTTAAATTATTTTATTCGACCCTAAGGGGAATTTCCACTATATAATTTCAATTATTCTGTTCTCTGAAGCCATTAATGTTTATTACATTAAGGTTTACAAGTTTTGTTGCTTTGGATTCTTTAAATGTGCTGGCTACCCTGATGAAGCTCCGCAAGTAGAAACACGTGTCGGTAGATATTTTAAAGTTTTTTAAAGTGAGTGTTCAACTGGTGAGTACCTTGTGTTTTATTTATTTTTGGTTTTATTAGACAGAATAGGTGAAATTAAAAATAACATTATTGAGTCAGTTGTACTGAACATAATGTGTATATTATCTTTTTTGTAATCCAAGTTTCAGCGTTTTGGCAAATAGCCGGGAAAATAATTGTTTAAAAAGATATATGTTATACTTATCTGTGATAAGATTTGTAAAAGTTAGTAAATAATAATTAGCAAAAAATTTTCAGTTAATATTATTTTTCATTCCACTCTATATTTTAAACTTTTACCAAGAAGAGGAACTTGATTTGTTTTTAAATTTTATATATATATATATATATATATATATATATATATATATATATATATATATATATATATATATATATATATATATATAGATATATATATATATATATATATATATATATATATATATATATATATATATATATATATATATATATATATATATATATATATATATATATATATATATATATATATATATATAAGCCTAATATATGTCATGTACATATATAGCACTAAATAGATTGTAAAATTAACAATAATGTTATTCCTGCCCATAATGTTTTATTAATGTAACTAGAAAACGTTACATGTCACGATTTTTTGCTAGTCATTTCTATAATCAGAAGGCTTCATTTCAGTGGGACATGCTATTAAGGTTTGCTACAAAAAAAATTCTGTCCGCCAGTGCAATGTTTTTATTTTTGTTTTTTTTTTTTTTGGAGAAAACTTTGTTTATGCCATTTACAATTTCCTTCTTATACAGTCTGATGCACAACGATGCCTGAAATTTAATAGCATATAAAATAAAAAATGAGACCCGTATTTTTTCTTTTTGACATTTATCAATTTTTGGGGTTGAAAGCGAGTCAAAGATAAATTTTTAAAATAGTGTTCTTTAAATATGTTTTGCTCTATTTATTCGATTTGTGTCAAATTTAGTATATTGCAGAAAATGTTTGCATATTAAGTCTATTCTTATCAAACTTATGAAGGCGCTCTTGGCAGTACTTTATTTGCCCAAGTTAAATAGACAAGTCCTGTATAGAACGTACATAGGTATGTATATCATTTAAGAGGGCTAATCGAACCAGTGTTTGTAAGGTAATTTTTTCAAAATTTATTTCTTCCATACGGTTTGGTCAAATTACACCAAATTTAGAGGATCAATAGTTGAAAGAGGGTACATGTATATCTATTTTAATTAATTTGCACTTTATGTAGGGAAAATTTATACTGTAAATATAAGTGAAATTTGGACGTAATTAGCTCCTGAATTATGATATCAATCGGTAAAATTCTAGGTAAAATTCATACATGTCGTCTAGAATGAATCTTCATAATTATGCTCGGCAAGTTTCAAACTTTTATTCCGTACCATTTGGTTGAAATGAATTTTCTAAATAAGTATCTTTGTCACTACAAATATAGCAAATAAGTGTTACCTCTATCGGGAATCACACCTCAATGAAGTCGGTGAATAAAACGTCCAGTGGAGGTGTAGTCAAGAGCAAAATTATTCAGCGGCGCATGTATAAAAACTTTCTAGAGAGTGACACAGCTATCCGAAGCTTTTTCCCGACTAGGCCCCTTAAATTTTGCACTTATTTACAATGGATGCAGATAATTTACTTAGAGTTAACTATATATATTTCATTAATGCTAAATGCATGGTAATAAAAGTGATGTGTCACACTGAAACATATCCAAATAGAAGGATCCCATCAAGAAATTATTTCTTAACAATTCATCGACACTTAAGACAAAATGGATAATTTAGCAAGAGGTATGGCGGAGTGGTAAAGAACTGCAAGAATATTAGACTTTGAAGTGTGAATATTAGAAACAGTGAAGGAAGATAATACAATAAGTAGGAGGCGAGTTGTAGCACAGCAAAATACGAACCAGGCTACAGTGTGATCAGCAACTATATCCATTCCGCGTTTAACCAAAGTTCAGAGATTATTGCTAGGAATATATATATTTTTTTAAAATCACTAAAAAAGGGTTAATTTTTTGCCAGTGGCTCTTTCAAAGTCAGGAAGGCGAGCCTAATTTTATTTCAAAAATATTTTTTTAGTGATGAGGCAACTTTCACTAAGAGTGAATATTTAAATATGAGCAACATGCATATGCGGGCAGCATAAAATTTTTGAGAAAAATTCCCAGTTTCAATTTAGAATTAATTATAACGTAGGTAGGTTGATCCCATATGAGTAATTATTCATGATAAATCAAATATTTTTCTATTTGATTTATCATTAAAATTAATTATTGGTCAAGATTCTTAGGGTCTAATATTCTGGGATTCTTTGAACTACCAAATAATTTAAATGAAGCAAGCTATTTGAAGTTCTTAAAAAATGATTTGCCGGCGCTACTGAGAGAGATTCCTTGGAACCAGAGGTTGAAAGATGGATTGGTCGTGAAAATGGAGAACCACGATCATAGCCCCCACGAAGTCCTGACCTCAATCCTCTTTATTTTTATTCTTGGGGAGTTTTAAAAGAAAATGTTTATAGGACCAAAAGTTTAAATATTGCAGATTTAAGAGATAAAGTTTTAAATGAAAGCAGCACAATGAAGAATTTCGTAGAAACGCTGAAAAACTAAAATTTTATTTTTTAAAAAGATCCCGTACCTGCACTGATGCACAAGGGAGGCATTTCAGTAGTACTTAAATTAATTTTGTGTTCTTTTGTTACTAAATTTGTTCATTTATGTATTATTGTTAATAATTATATAATAAAAATGTTTAGTTTATGTTGAATAAATTTAAATGTATGTGTCGTCTTTGACATGTGGTAACATATGTACCAACATGAACAAAAATAATGTCACAAACGTCAAAACAATTTTTGATTTTGTAAGGTTAAAAAAAAGACAAACATACGTTTTTATAAGCCTCAAAATATTTGTTTATCTACTCGTATCTACTAACTCAAAAACTACTATCAGGCCAGAAATAATTTATATTACATCCGAGGATCTAAAAAAATTACATTTACATTACTTTTTACATGTTTAGTGTCACAAAAATGGTGTATACATTATTAGTATCATTCCTGAAGAATTATTATTTTTAATAATAATTACTTATTAACACAATAGTAGAAAGAAATGTATATGTAAAGTTTTTTGCATTTATCTCGAAAACCTTTAATTTTTGCCAACTGTGATAAGAATATTACTTTGTTGTTACGTGATATTGCAATTTTGACAAAAAGAGACCTTATAATGTTCAACAATTTTCTGCAACATCATACCAAATTTGGCACAAATCAGATAAATAAGGCAAAAGTTATATACAGAAAATTATTTTAAAAATTCATTTTTGACCCCCTCCCAATTCCGCAAAAATTGATAAATGTCAAAATGAAAAATACGAGTCTTATTTTTTTATTTTCTATATGCTATATAACTTCGGCTCCATCTTTGTTAATCACCCTGTATACTGAATTCATTCAACAAATCAACAAATACAATATCGTTATGTTATCGTAACCCAAAAAAGGTTTAAATGAACCTAAGTTTAATTGCGACAACCAATATTGAGCCAATTTTGTAAAACAAATTTAATCAAGCAGCTTTGTTGGATTCTACACACATTATTTTTTCTCTATACGTACGAACATTTTCCTCTAAAACTCCTACTATTTATTTAAATTAAGTATAGGTTATTTCATTTAAAAATGTATTTTTTATGTGTATATACATTTTAGACAAAAAAGTTAACTTTTTTTTTTAGAATGTTTAATTTTCGAGAGAAAAAAATTAAGTAACTCGAATTCCATGTTTTAACATTTTATACGCCAGTTACTCATCAGTCATCACTTTACTCTTCTGTTATTCTTATTATTCTATTCTTTTATTGAATCAATGAACCCTCAGCTGATCCTTCAGCTGATTTTTAAATGTTTATAAAATTTTATACTAATCTACAAAGATCTGAACGAACTACAAAAAACGTAATTTTAATTGTTTTATCAAATCAAAACAATAAAAGATATTTCAACAGATAATTGAAATTTTCATGAAAACCTTTGACAAAATTATACTGAGAGGGTATTATTAGATAACATTTTCTGTCTTATTAATAAAACTCGAGACGTGAGTAAATTGTCAGCAAATTTAAATTTTAAACTAATTTTAGATTATCGTGCTAAAGCCAGCGTGTCGGAGATAGCATTAATTTAATGTTGTCGTGTCGATTAGGGCAAATTGTGGATTTAGAATTTAGTATGGAATCGACAATTACAACTAACAAATTTTATCCTTTCGAGACGTTAAAATGGTTTGTGTTTATTAAAATTTATCGATAATTTGCAACTTCAGATTTATAGTTCGATTAAAGCTGTTAGTAAAGCAATGAAACACGCGATTGTCCACTTTGAAATTCAATTATAATTAGTCAACTAGCTGTCACGAATAGTAATTCTATGCACCCATATGTACTTAATAATATACCGGATGTAAATTAAATCTGGCTCACCCCCTCTATTTTCATTGTTTATAGAAATAAACTGAAGAAATTTTAATATGTTGTTATACACATAAAATTGCATTAGAATTCATCATTTTCAATTTCTATGCACTTCCGGTTATACCGGAAATTACCCCAACTTTCTTATTTTAAATGAAACATCCTGTATATTTTTACATTTTTGAAATTTATGACGAGTTCTGAATATAACAGTATAAATTTTTCTTTGGTTTTTTTATTTATTTCTTTTTTTAACGAAAATTTTAATTTTTGATTTAGTGCTGTGATTTACAAAAATTATTTCTGACGGGGTTTATTACTAATGCAAAAATTGAAGTACTGTTTTATGATAAATACTCTCTTAAATAGGTGCCTTCAAAAGTGAGAAAATTGGTTTTTCTAAAAAATGCATATTTGTGAAATCTCGAAATGGTGGCTCACGATATTTAGATAATACATATTTTTACAATTATAGTGATACCTATAACTTAGCAATTCCATAAAAATTCACAGTAGAAAAATCCAAATTCTTCTAAATAAATAGGTATTTTAATGTAGTCCACAAAACACGGTACGCAAAATAATGTGCTGTGAACACAATTAATTTTCTCAAATAAAACTATTTGTAAAATAGCTTTCGTGACTAGTACACTTAGATTACGCTTACTGTAATGCTAGTATAGCCATAACTATTTTGATTTTATTTAATTCTTACACACCACAGGTAATACAATCCCTGAAGGTACCTTAAAATACCTTGTGTGGGAGAGGGCTACATATTAAGAGATAATGGATAATGTCCAAGTATCCTAGGATTAATTTCTGGTTTAGAAACTACTAGCTCCTCAACCGGGAATGGAACCCGGGACAACAGAGTGAGAGGCAAGTATCCTTACCACTCGACCACGAAGCCACTATTGATGATAACTAAAAGCAAAAACAATGGTGTCAATTTAAGTAAAAAGCAGATTTAATAGCGTCAGTTACTATTCGTAATAATAAAATAATATAGCAAATTTGCCTGCAATTTGATGTACTAAATCTGGATATTATTTAAATTAAGACCATTGTCTTAATTTTTGATTAGAGCGATTTATAGATTTATGCTGCCTTAAAATAAGAACGGAAAACTCTTTCCGTAGGGAGGCGTTGATTTAATATGCTATGATTTTAATTTATTTTCATATGTTAAGAGGGCTCGGATATTCCAAATTTACATCTGAAATGCAGTTACTGCAGTGTAAGAGTAAATCCCAATTTAATTCCAGAAAGCATGTTGCTGTCAGTGAGAAAACATATACATGAGTAAGTTTAAATTTTTGTAATTTATAAAAAATAATTCATAAATGACAAACCAAACAAAATAAAATACAAACATACGGATTTAGTAGAGGTAAATTGACTTAAAATTTCTGAAATGTCAGTATTTAATTTTGCTTTAATTTCAAGAAAGCACATCAAAAACGAAATCATTTGAAAACAATTAATTAAAGAAGTTTCGTGTATTTTAACTCTGCAGTCAACTTTGAATTTAATTTTTTTTCCTGTGTTAAAACAATAGAGACAGACGATCGAAAATTTTAGAATTGTTCGCATTTCTCATATATTTGAATGCAGGTCAAATTTTGTTTGCAACATGTTCATTATATTTTGATGAAAAAAAAATTGTTAACTAAAAAATGCCTAAAATTGAGGACAGAAGGATCAAAATTGCAGGGCTCGTGTTTTGATTGCTCAACTTATAATGCGATGTTTTGCAAAAAAAAAAAATGTATTTTTAATGTTTCTTTAATATATTTTTGTATCGAAGTATTTTGTTTTTGAGTAGTCATGCATTGGAACTTAGAAAATCCTGTATAATTAAGTATACTCTCAAATTAAAACCAATGCAAATAGAAACAACTTTTGTGGAATATAATTTGCTAGCGATTTCATCTCTAAATGCCGTTTGTGATTGAGCTATCTAATAATAATAATTCGAAACAAAAATAATATTCGTCATTAATAAAAAAATTATTCGCTAATGTGCTTTCCTATAAGATCTCAGCCCAAACGTTCTTCTTCTGATACCCCCGTGTATATATTTTCCCTATTAATTGTGGATCAATGGATGGATGAAATTTGTTCGTTTAAAATTCTATAGACGCTATTTCGAGGTACGCCAGCAATATTTTCACAGAGTGTGTACATCAACACCACCTAGAATTCTAGATGGTGTTGGTATTACATCACTGTGGTTAGTGTTTTTTGATTTCCATTAAACTAGTTTTCCTAAACTTCTTCATCTAATTCGATACAAAGCATCGAATAACATTAAAGGGCGACTTTGACTGAATGAGAGCTCTAGCGTTTTTGAAATTTCTTTCTTTCCTACAGGGAACTCTCTAAGATCAAAATTTTCACTGTCTCGCAGACTACTTGTTTATTCCTGTAAACTAAATAGTTATGCAAGATAAGAAAATTACGCTATTGTCAATAAAATACATTAGCATGTACTTAAAATGTAAAAGATTTGTATGTCTGAAACTTTAAAGAGACGAAGAGAATCGATGAAAAACAAATAATAATGTGTGGAAATAAATTTCTGGGTCAATTATCCAGTAATTTATGTATTCTGACTCTCAATTTTTCTTTTTTAAAATAGTTATTTTTTATTTTATTTTTAGAATTATAAAAAGTATGCTAACATACATATGTATAGTTTTTGACACATTTGTATATTTAAAAATAGGCTTTCTGTAAAACCCAAAACAAATTATTTGCCAAAATTCATTAATATATTATTTAGTTTGCATTACTATTTGTCACTGATAATTATGGTAAGGGTTCTTGGGGTAAATGAGAACTAAGTCAATATGTTTACATAGTTATTGATACTAGGTACTCATACTGGGTTCTATATTTTTAAAATTTCTAAAAATATAATTTTCTGAAATGCCATTTTTCACATTTTTTGGGGCGCCACTGATGTATTTTGCAACAAATTTGTGGATGTCACCCATGTGTATTTTATTACTTTTAACAAAGATATATTATATATATATATATATATATATATATATATTATCTTTTTCCTCTCATGGATAATTTTCTTAATAATTTTATCTTCGTTATGCAAGTATTCTTCTCCAAAATACGTCATTACAAATTCAAGAACACGTGCTAAGCAGTTCTTCAGCAAATTAGAATGCCACACGTCAAATATTTCCTATCTTGTAAGTAACGGATATTGACAAAAACACCAAATTTAAAATCGCATCAAAACAGTATATATATATTTAAAACTACAATAACATGGAAAATTTTTAAAATCATAGTTAAATCTTGACTGTGTTTGATAGCATAAATTATAACCTCGGGAATATTATTATTATTATTTTGTAATTCGTATAAAAGAATCGGGTGCATTAATTTCAAAATGTATACATATTAAATGTATAGGAATATACAAAAAAAATATATATTGAAAAAATAATAACATACCTCCAGATAAGGAATCCATCATTAAATAGCATACATAGATGAGAAGTGTTGCAAGCATATTTCTATCTGAAAGCGATCGGCCAACTTTGACCTATTGTAATTGCACAAAGGGGGGCCGCTTGGAACATTTCTATACTCAATCTTTTTTAAAAGCATATTGGAGTGTTGTAAAATACAGTTTGCATAAAAAATACTTTAATATTCAAATTACACTTTTGTCCCTCTAGATGATCTAAATCTGATACTGTGGATCGGGAGGCAGCGATAAATTCCAGAGACGGCTTTTACGTAGATATAATACTATATTGTAAACACCTAATGAAACATTCCCAAAAAGATAGCCCATTAGCGGGTGTGTTTGTAAGGTCTGTATTTTTAACATCAACCGCCTAATGATTTCTTTCAAAATACTGTTTTTTCGTTCAAAGGGTTTGAAACTTTTGCACATGGTAGTAGGCTGCCAAAGTCGACGGGGGATGTGAGAGTGTTTCTCATTTCATTTGTCGATATCTGCATCCCTTCACGAGTCATAAGGACATTTTGGTTTTGTCAGTTTATGCTTTATATATTTAACATCTATTCGACTTTTAAAAGATTTTCTTAAAACCTTTTTTGTTTTTGAATTTTCCAAGGCATCGGTCTGCCTTTTAAATGTCAAAGAAGTAGGTTTTTCTACACAAGACGTGTGGAGTCTCTGAAAAAGTTCACATATTTTAAATATGCGCCAATTACATCTGGTTAACGTTGAACGGTTCTTCTCACAATACAAATGGATTGTTCATGAGAGGCGCCGGAGATTAACTCCGGAACACTTACAACAAAAATATCAGTAATATAATTTTACTCTTGTGATGGCTAGTTAAAAACATGTATGTGTGTGTGTTAGTATTACATTTACCAATACTTTCAGGCCTCTTCGTGTTAACTTTGGATGTTACCGAACTAGCCAAAATAATCACAAGGTAAAATAGTTGTGTCACATATGCATGAACGTATTTACGTTGTGACACATCACCTAGAAGCAACCCTAGAATTGACGTCATTTTCGCTACCTCCCGATCCCTAAAAGCATTTACTACTGCTTTCAACAAATTTTCAGTAAGTTGCTCAACGCAGATGATATTTTATTCCTATGCTCCCAGGCTATCGGTATGAATGATTAATTATATTATATAGAGTCAAATCTCTGAACAATTAGGCTGAAACATCGAAAAGAATATGAAAATATTCATGAAAATTTAATTGAAATTGTCTTGTTATCCGTTATTTTTAAGATTCACTGGAATAATCCCATAATTGAGTAGATATTTAAAAAAATTTAATGTATTCCTAATCATATTGAAATGCTAATGGTTTAATTCCAATTATTTTTTATGACTTTCTTTCAAACCCCTAGAATAACGATGTATTTATTTATAAATAGTAAATAATTGACGTGGTACTGGAATGCTTATTTTTAACGAAGTGAAAATCAATAGCCATAAAACGTAATATGTAAATCAAAGGAATCGATTTACTGCAAGTAGTGGGTGTGCAGGCGATGAGTAATAATCTCAGCTTTACCTAAAGATAATTGACAAGTTTATTGTGACATGTGTTAATAATTTAAACTGCAGTTATATGGTAATTAAATGAGATCACCCTTAACACAGCTGAGAGAAAGCGCCATAGCAACATTGATGCAATATGCTCCACCTGTTCATATTTGACGCATAAATAATATGAGCTGATTTACGTTCTACATACAATGTGGTATAGAAAACTGTCCATGAAACAAAGACACCATTATCCCATAATTTTATTTACAAACTGCGAACATCAAATATTTCATATATACAGGATGCTTCAGCCTCGCATCGTTCAAATATCCTGTCTCTCATATAAAATACATCGAAAATTTTCAAAAACCGGGTTGGTAGCGAGCACAAATGTATACATAGTATAAGAACACTTTGAAATATATAAAGTAATATGACTGATGAACGAGAGGCAACGTAATTGGACTCTCGCCAAAAAATTTCCGAGTTCGATTCCCGTTCGTGACAGTGAAATTAACTGTGAGAGAGTTTCTTTCCACTATACCCCAATTTAGGGTGTGTATCTGTTGTATCTCAATGTGTAACCCCTCCCGCACAACGTTAGTTTAGGGCTACAGGGGATTGTATTGTATGTGATGTTTATTATTTATTTATTTATTATTTAATCCATTTAGGCGTGACGTTATAAACTGTTTTTTTAATGGAACATTCAGTATTTTACTACATACATGGATTCTCCTTTAAAAGACGATTTAAATGATATGTCATTTACCATGATATGGGTGAGTTTGTACCAAAAACACGTCAACGCTGTGAGATCCCTGTGATGTAACGGAACAGCATTTTGAAATCCAGTTTGTGCTAAAAATTTGCCCTTTGAAAGAGCGTTCCTTTGGTATCATAGCATACAGGTTGTTCTATTTGAAAAAAATGAAAAAAGTAGATTTGGCATTTCCTGACTTACGTTTTCGTTAGATCTGTTAACAGTAGCTAGAAGTTTTTTGACAATTTTCTGTACAAACTAGATGTCAAGATGGTGTTCCGTTACGCCACAGTGAACTCACAAAGTAGACATGCATTTGGTACAAACTCACCCATATCATGATCACAAGGTCGGCGTAGCGGTTCGCTGTAGATGTACACTGGCGTGCAGAGGACGATTCTTAAATCATCAATTGTGTCAAAATGATGAAAAATTAAATCTATGGGAGATAGAGTTGATTTTCCCTTTAAAACAACACTACCCACAGGATTTTTCCGGCGATTAAAATAAGTTCCAACCCCCTACATGCAATAAGGGATGAGGTATTCAATTTTTACTTCTTTCACCCCTAATTTTCAACATAAAATGCTAAATATCTCGGTTCGTATGGGATATATAGGGTTGAGTTTTCTCCTAACGCTCCGTAGGATTTTTCCCGGCGAATCCAATAAAACAAGTTCCATCCCTTATATGCACTAGGGGATGAGATAATCAATTTTTACTTCTTTTAACCCTAATTTTCAACATAAAATGCTAAATATCTCGGTTTGTATTGGAGAAAGAGGGTTAATTTCTCCCCTAAAGCCTAACGCCCCGTAGGACTTTTTCTGACAAATCGAATAAAAGAAGTACGAACCCCTATCTAAAATATGGGTTAAAACATTTTTTTGTACTTTCATCACTCATTTTCAATATAAAATGCTAAATATTTCAGTTCCTAGGGAGGGGGGACGTTGCTGACAAAACTTTTAACATACTGTCCCGAATTTCAGAGACTATTTTAAGTATGCAAATATTACTTCGTTAGGTGCCGAACGGTCAGTTTCTTTAGATAACATTTTTTCACCGCAGCGGACATCATTCACAGAAACGACTGTGGAGACATACGCAATGCAGCAGATGTTTAGCCGAGCTCGTCCAGATTTTTATTGCTTGTCGGGTAATGGTAATGGTGGGGAAGGCTGACGCCTGGCAAGTAGGCCACAGACGGGCACTTTTTACCAACCCCCAGCTGTCCCCTCAGCCATGTGCTTCTCTTGCTCCCTCATCGAATCTTTCCGACCTTCTGATGAAAGTCAGGATGTCACTCATTGCGAGGGAGCTCATCTCCTCCCTTAGAAGCGCCTCAGAACCGAAGATACTGTGTCTCAGGCGCCCTAACGCTTCACATTGTCTCAGGAAGTGGTAAGATGTCTCTTCATCACTCTTGCATGTCGCTTGTCGGGTAAGTGTTTCTCAATATTATATAAATTATAACTTATATGCAGTTACTTATTTACGGCGCCCACACCCATGATAATCTACTCAAGAAGCCAGCTTATTCAGAGAAAAGAAATATTCATGGTATCTACCGACTCATCGCATATCCATCAAATGTCATAGCGTTTGATTCGTCTGTCTTCGTCTGTAAAAGGAGAATCCAAATATATACTAAGTGTTCCATTAAAAAAAACATACTTTTATGATGTCACGACTAAACGAACCACCCTGTATATTTGATAATCTTTCTAAACTATACACTTCTTTGATCTTTACCACCACATTAGATATCTTTTATAAGCGAGCCGAGATATATGGACGACCCGAGGCTGAAACACCCTGTATATAATTTGTAGTTTTATGTCTCATGTGCAAAATAATATTATAAGATAATTGTTTATTTCAGTTGCATTAATATTTTATTAAATAACGAGGTACAAAATGATAAATAAAAATAAGTTTCAAACACAACTATTTAATAATGCTCTCAGAATACTCGAACCTTTCTAACTAAAAACAGTTTTTCTTTTGCTTTTTTGGGACTTACAACCACAAGAATAATTTTTCTAAGATTAAATATCAAATAAATAGTTATCACAAGAATAATTTTTCTAAGATTAAATATCAAATAAATAGTTATCGGTTATCAAGAGGAGTTTTTCATTTAAGTGTGTGCTAGCTAATCCAGAGCAGACACGCAGAGTATACAAAATGCATGTATAATAATGATATGGGTATGTAACTGAATACTTTCGCGTGTAGTTACTTGACAGAAATAGTTAGGACATAGTCCTACTCGTATTCCGAGATCACCGCCATGTTTAGGCTATTCCCGCGCTGTGCCAGTATTCTTCACAACGTACTTGTGTGCATTTTATTCGATTTTCTTATAGAGCAGTAAGTACTATCTAAAAGGTAAGTAATAATATTTTATCAAATAGTAGATTTCATTTATATTGAACATTTGTTTCATTTATATGATTGCATAATGTAGGTATAACATAGAAAACCGCTTGTTGTTGCATCCCTAAACGATAAGTATACTCTAAAAGTCTTATTCGTAAATTACATGGTAATTTCTTTACATTATCGTTGATCGTTTTGGAACTTATTATATCCAATACATCTTATGTATATTATGTTTCCTCCATGATTAGTGTTTAAAGTAGGAAATATTGTACAGGGTGATCATTTTATATTCCCCACTCGAGATCACGACTTGATTTTTCACCTAGGAAAAATCCAAAACTATACTTTGCATTTTTTCTGAGGATTCCGAATTTGAAGAGAAAAAACCATTTGTACATAAAATAAAAAATGTCATGGTCGAAAAAGTAATAAATGAAAAAATTTACATCCTATATTAATGCGGAAACGAACACGTCACATTTCAATGATTCGACATGCATATCACACGATATTTTTTACTTTTGGTTTAATCTGAAATTATTTTATTTTTTTTACTTTAAGATTTAGCTTAGTTTAAAGAAAATTTCTTTTTGATTTCTGCTGTATATAATAAAATATCATTCATTATCCGTTATATTTAATAAAATATCGCAGTTTGAATTCAAAATAACTGAAATACATCTTTAAAACAGTCATCTATGAAAACGAACAAAAAAATTTAAATAATATACATATTTATTTCGGATATTAAAGTAATTTCATATAATTTATTTATAGCAAATGTCCGCAAACTTTATCACTTTCTTGCCAAGGGAGGCGCATCTGATTAAATTCTCTACATATGATTAACATAATGGAGTTGTTAATTAAATCTCTTATTTACTTTCGTCAATATTTTATTTTTAACATTTGTTGTAAATAAAATATATAAAATTACACGATTATGTTGCATTAGGTCGATGCACCTGTTCTCGACACGGCAATTCGGGAGTCTTGTGTATTAAGAATATTTAATTCGATTTACTCTAAAATCGTTATGGATTTACCATTTCACTTACTTTCTTTTTCATAACATTATTTGATGTGTTGGCTTCATTTTGTGCCGCATATGTTGCTACATATTCTCAAAAAGAAAAAAAAATCGCTGCTTGAAAAGAATCATGTAACATGACACTTACTTCTTATTATTAATGCTGTATACGTTTCCTTATACTCGTACGATTAGAGAAAACGTCAATGGAAACAATTAATTTATTGCTCATTTAAAATATATACATATTTATATTGACATTAGTAATATAACAACGGTGATATCACGAGTTAAAGTGATACTACGTTTTGGCCTTATCGTACCACAACTGCATATTAGCTTGAATATGGAGGTTTTCGCTATATGTTCTAACTATTTATCAAGTAACTATACTTTCGAGTAGCATAGTGTCCCTAGTAGTTAAATACAAAATATCACAGAAAAAAACATTGCGCCTGTGACTTTACGTCAAAGTTTTTTATAGTATAAAATAACAAAATAATAATAAAATATTTCCCTAACGTTTCGGAAACGAAATATGTTTCCTTCCTTAAAGTTTTGCAGCTTTTTTAAATATGTATTGCGATGTATAAGAGATTGGCATCTAAACTGGTTTAAGATACCGTGTGATACTCGTACAGTAGCAATTAGACATTAGAAAAATTAATTTGTGCACAGAAAACCTGAAATACATTCATTTTTAATTTCTCTTTTTCATTATATGTCCTGTAAAAAGTAACAATGCATTATGCATTTGTAAATATTTACATGCATGGCGTCATTTCGTAGCTTCTGTTGGAACATAAAAATCGCAACGGTTACGACTTTTATGTACATAATTACGCACCTTTTAATTAAACAATAATTGTAACATTTCATATTTTTACTAGTCCTATATTAATATTTGTTATCTATTGAAATGTATGAATGACATTTTGTAAGTTTAAACGATAATAAAATTTAAAAAAATAACACTTTTTGTCACATTGTACAGGGTGATGTTATTTTTATTACGAAAGTACGAAAAAATGGTAAATACAAAAGTTATAGGAATTTTGTGGAAGCTCACACAAGATATGTACAGTTATTAATTTTATTTTTTTTAAACTCAACACCCATATTTTTATATACTTAAATAGAACACTTTCTCACGAACACAATGATATAGGAGTTGATAAGTCTATCTCTAATACTAAGGGAGATAATGAGAGACATTTTGTGCCCACTCCGTTAACTTTGTTATTTCTGGTTATTCGAAAGTAGTTTATAAATAAAAGCAAAATGTTACAAGATTCTTTTTTAAGAAAAGAAAATCGAATTACCAAGACAACTTAGGCTATTTTTAATAAAACATATTTACCATCTTTTCATATATACAGTGTGTCCCACAGGAGGTGGGATGGATATCTTGTATATTAGTGGAGATAGAGAATCGCTTAAAGGAGCAAAGTAGTGCAGAATTTTATACCCACTAACATGGCGCCCAGAAAACAATTGAATTCCGATTGTGTAGATCTTGTTTAGAAAAAAGCCAAAATTGCCATTTTTAAAAATGCCTTGTAATTTTTGTATTTGTGGTTCAATTAAAACATGTTTAAGACCGTTTTCCAATAATTTTCTAAGGACTTTACAGTGGAATTCTTAATTTATTTTTTTAAACAGACAATGTTTCTGATTTAAAAAATGCAGACATAAATTTTACATCAAGTTTCCTTGATAATTCTAACTTATATAATAAAACGAGTAACGACTTTTTGTAGATAATTTTTGGATTTTATAATAACGTTCATATTGTATAATTAAAAAGAATCGAGATCGCGAGAAAAAAACACTTTTTTAACCATTTTATATCACCGTAAAAAATTATGCGTACTACGGATCACCGGGGACTTTTGAGACGTTGCGTTGTTTAGAACGACGAAATTGAAGTGTAAAAAAAATGCAGCTTTCTTGAACTCTTCTTTAAACAATATACAGGGTGAGTCAGTTTTTTGTAGACAAACTTTAACAGGAGACAGAACACATGTTTTTAAAAAGAAAAGTTCCTATAAACATATATCGTAGAACGCTTCGTTTCCGAGATACAGGGTGTTGAATATAATTTTTTTTTTCTCGAATTTTCATTATAACTTATAAACGAATGCTTAGATTTTTTCCATGTTTGGGGGATAATGCCTATTAATTAAGGGGCATAAAACAAGCGATAAGAATGTTCAAAAACTTGCACAGTGGCGGAGTGGAGGGGTGCTCAACCCCTTTTTTAAACAGAACTTCTACACCAATGACTATTTTTTAAAAAAACTATTATTTTCATTATCTACATACAGTTTAACAAAAATAATGTCCCTTCTTCTATTTCGAAATTCCTGTGCGTTTCCGAGTTATTTTGATTTTTAGTGTTTGATGTGGTACTAAATTAAGTAATTTATTCAGGGTGAGTCAGTTTTTTGTAGACAAACTTTAACAGGAGATAGAACACATGTTTTTAAAAAGAAAAGTTCCTATAAACATATGTTGTAGAACGCTTCGTTTCCGAGATACAGGGTGTTGAATATAATTTTTTTTTTTCGAATTTTTTTGAGTATGTATTTGTATGTATTGTATTTGAGTATGGCTTGATATAACAAATATTTATTTTGACTACATTGGAAAGAGATAAAGAATAAGAGATTTAGGCTTTTTAGAATCCTTAACAAACCATATTTAGGTAGGTTTCGTTGAAAGATTTAGCCGATAAATTGATAATAAATAAATTACTTAATTTAGTACCACATCATACACTAAAAATCAAAATAACTCGGAAACGCACAGGAATTTCGAAATAGAAGAAGGGATATTATTTTTGTTAAACTGTATGTAGATAATGAAAATAACAGTTTTTTAAAAAAATAGTCATTGGTGTAGAAGTTCTGTTTAAAAAAAGGGTTTGAGCACCCCCTCCACTCCGCCACTGTGCAAGTTTTTGAACATTCTTATCGATTGTTTTATGCCCCTTAATTAATAGGCATTATCCCCCAAACATGGAAAAAATCTAAGCATTCGTTTATAAGTTATAATGAAAATTCGAGAAAAAAAAATTATATTCAACACCCTGTATCTCGGAAACGAAGCGTTCTACGACATATGTTTATAGGAACTTTTCTTTTTAAAAACATGTGTTCTATCTCCTGTTAAAGTTTGTCTACAAAAAAACTGACTCACCCTGTATATTTTGTCTAGATGCACTGGATTATAAGAGTTGCAGTCACGTTTGTATAATAACCAGCTATTCACAACAGCATTGCCAATAAGTGAAAGAAAAGACGCAAATTATACTGTCTCTATCGTAATGCAATTCTATAATACGAAATTATTCAATCCATCAAATCCACATCTCCCATGAACTTAAGTCTCCACGATGGATGGAATGGTACTGAAATTTATTTGCTTTTCCTACCAAATCTCTATTTTTTTGGTGGGATAAGTGGATGCAAAAGTTGATACCACCATAGACTTGTTAAACCATTGCATAGTTCTCAAATCTGAGTGGAAGGTCCACAAGGACCCACTAACAAAAAAAACCAACACCTATCTCAAATCGATTCCATCAATTATTTTCAGCTTTCCTTCGACACACCCTCTGCCCCGTTGTTTCATAAGAGAATCTGAAGAAAATGTATAATTAAATCGAAGGCAATTTTCTTTCATGCAAAGTTTAGTAAGTTGAATATATTCTTTTACTATATCTTGATTGAGAGTCCTTAATTGAAGTAATTTCTCACGACAGACCGTGGACTACAGCTGTAGTATCGGGATAGTTGGAAATAATGAATAAACGTCAAAGGAGAGCAAAATTTCAACTCCTTGCAACCGGATATTTTTCACCTTATTAATGAAATCATTGAAATTAATCACAGAGAAACTAGGTGGTGCAATGAGTAAACTTTCGAACTCCTCTGTTAACCATTTTGATAGGTAGTAAATCGAGGATCCAATTATTGAAATAATAGGATGCACCGATTTCCCCGTTTTATGTATCTTAGACAAGCAGTAAAATCTATGTACATTTGGATTAGATATAATGTCACCTCCTATTTAACGTGAAATATAGGCTTACACCTACATATTTTACCTTATTAGGGAAATTAATTTGTAGTGTGTGTGTGTATTAAGATTAGTTTCGTATTAAACGAAGTAGTCGTATACACATTAAAATTTAAAACATTGTCAAATGTTAACGCTAAATTTTAAAACATGTAAGTTAAATATCAGTATTTCTGGAAATTGCAATGTGTTTAAAAACAGTTTCGCGAAAACAGTGCAATTTATCGGAATTTAAAATAAATATCATTTTATGTAACAGCGGGTGCTTAAAAAGAATTCCTAAGGCAAACCAAAAACATTATTTACAAAAAAAAAAAAAATTGAAAAAAATACTGTGTGGGAGCTACCCACATACGATTGAATTTATACATAACACAATTCGTCAATTATCAGTTTGTCTGAACACGTTTTAAATTTTTATAAGATCCGATGAACGATATAATTTTTTTTTGTAATTATGAAACACCCTGTATACTAGCTAAAAAAAATTAAAGATGTAAACATCATGTAGAAAATTTTTTAATATTTGAACGCTGAAACGTCTTTTTATTATAACACATTTATTTTTGTGTAAATGCGGTAATGATACATTCTAACAGTGTTTGTCGGTATTTCTCCCTGTGTAATCCTACTTACTTGGGTTAGATACTATCAAAGGAGCGTAGAATGCTTCTATACATATCCGTTTGTTGGCTGTTTCTGGATCCATGTTAATTACTCTTCTAATATACGCTAGCTCTAGGCAATCTGCACATCATTAGTATTTAACTCGAGTAGGATTATCTGTCCTATATTCGTTCCTGCTACTGCCACTGGCTTCACTGTTTAAACTTCCGAATAGTAAAGATAACTTAGTTACTACTAGTTTAAAAATAATTATAAGTTACACTGAAATACGAAAGGTCTGGCATTTTTTTTACTTTTAAAATCATTATAACGGACAATTAAGGGGGCCTAGTCGGGAAAAAAGCTTCGGATAGCTGTGTCACTCTCTAGAAAGTTTTTATACATGCGCCGCTGAATAATTTTGCTCTTGACTATACCTTCACTGGACGTTTTATTCACCGACTTCATTGTAGTGATGGGCGATATCGTGATTTTTTAATCACAACGTGAATCGTTACTGTGATTTTCTCATATCAGTGATTTTAAAACGTGATGTGATCACGACTTTCATACGACGCGTATGGGAGAAATATAACGCCGACAGACGGTAAATCGTGAAATCGTGAAATTGCTACTTTAGTAATCTGTGCAGCCGCAGATAATAGGTACCTATCTACCTATGTGTAATATATTATGATTTGTTTATTCAACTAATCTGATTTATGAATTGGTGAAAAAAGCAAAAGCACTAAGTTTTGAATGAAACTTCATCGTAAATCGTAATATTTTATTTGTATTTATTTTTATAAAATTATACAACATAAATATTTCCGAAGCATCAATAAATTTTTAGTTTATAATTAGGTTGACAACTAGACCAGCGACTATAATATTTGTTGGGTAATTGTTTATAATATAATATAAGCCAGTGAATAAAAGATATTTATATACCTAAATATCTATACCTATAGTGTGAAATGCATACCTAATAACGCTAAGGCACGAAATCGCTTGCTTTCCGTGTTAGTACATACGGTCGGAATCAAAAATCGACTCTAAGTAAATATCACATATCGTAAAAGATATATTGGTATTGGTTGAATGTTGATCTTGAATCTTACGATACTATATCACAGCCAGGGAACGAAATAGCAAAGTCGTGATCACGTCACAGTTTTCTGCCAACTTTACTAACAGTCGTTACCTGTGATTTTCTAATATCAGTGATTAAATCACAGTTCGTGATATATCGCCCATCACTACTTCATTGAGGTGCGATTCCCGATAGAGATAACATTTCCTTGCTCCATTTGTAGTGACAAAGATACGTATTTAGAAAATTCATTTTAACCAAATAGTACGGAATAAAAGTTTGAAACTTGCTGAGCATAATTATGAAGATTCATTCTAGAAGACATGTATGAATTTTACCTCGAATTTTACCGATTGATATCATAACTCAGGAGCTAATCACGTTCAAATTTTACTTATATTTACTGTATAAATTTTCCTTACATAAAGTGAAAATTAATTAAAATAGATATATATGTACCCTCTAGTACACTTTCAACTACTGATCCTCCAAATTTGGTGCAATTTGACCAAACCGTATGGAAGAAATAAATTTTGAAAAATTACGTTACAAACACTAGTTCGATTAGCCCTCTTAAGAAACGAAACACTGTAAAGCAGGAGTCAGTACTTTAAGAAACTATAGCTACTTTTCTTAGCTCTAGGTGATCGCAAAAATATTTCAATGGAACATTTAGGTAATAAATGATGGAAAACATCTTAAAAAGAAGACATGAATTAACTACAATTGGATTTGATGAAAACTTGTTTAAATATGTTCTTAAAAACCTCAGTCAGATCAATTTATATTATACCATATTATGTGGCAACTTAGTTAATGGTTCTTGTTCAATAAAAGAAAATACAATCGTTAGTGTCTACAACAAGAAAATTATTTATTTACTCCTGTTATATTCAAATTAACCCATTACCTGCCGTAACTCAGCAATGAGTAAAAAATATATTTTTCTTTTATAATTTATGTTCCTATACAATAGATAACTATAAATATACGGTATGGAAGCCAATTGTGCGCCCCGGTCCCAGTAAAGAATGGAATAATGAGATAGATATACGACGCAACGTATTGGCTGTGGCAATAAAATTTTACGAGTAGCGCTTCGCAGGTAAAAACGTACAAACTTTCCCTCTGAAAAGGGGGAAGTACTGGTGGATTTTCCTGGATTTCTCAGGACTTTCTTGGACTTCCTATGGACCTCCCCTTCCCATGGATTTCCTTGGACTTCCCAATAAATTTCCCTAAACTTCCTTTGCATTTCCCTAGACTTACCGTGGATAAACTCATACTGTCTTACAGTCCTTAATCTTTTCTTTTTAAATTATAATGAATATATATATATATATATATATATATATATATATATATATATATATATATATATATATATATATATATATATATATATATATATATATATATATATATATATATATATATATATATATATATATATATATATATTTTTTTTTTTTCTGGATCTGGCAGTTCTTTATATACTCTACCTATGTTACGCTCTGTTGCTCTCGACACACTCCGGGCGTCAGGGTCTGCTGCACCCATCTCCTGATTTCGAGCGCGGCTTCGTGTAATCGGTCCTGTTCGGGCGCGCATGCGTGTGTCTGTGCTTATGTCACGGTCTGTTGCACCCATCTCCTGATTTCGAGGGCGACTCCGTGTACTTGGTCCTATTAGATTAGCTCTGGTTGGTTCCTCTTCGTGTGTTCGTTGCGTTATGTTTCTTGCTTCCTCATGGATAGTAGCATGTAATATTAGAGCAGGTTTCCATGTGGTAGGTAGTCTTTGGGTGTCATCTCGTGTATTTAGATTGTGTGGTCTTTTCTCTATTTCTATGGCCTCCCTGATCATTCTTGACTTGTAATGCTCGATATTGGCTAGTGTTCTTGTTTTGTCGAAATCAATCCTATGTCCTGTAGTTTTGACATGTTGAGCTAAAGATGATGTTCTCTCGTCTTTTCTAACAGCGTTTATGTGTTCTTCGCGTCTTGCACTTATTTTTCTGTTGGTCTGACCTGTGTATGATTTGTTGCAATCTTGGCAAGGTATTTCATATACCCCTTGACTTTCTAGGGCAATTTTGGTCTTTGGATTTCGAAGAGTTGTACTGATTTTCTTGTCGGTCTTAAAAGTTGTTTCTATTTTATGTTTACGTAGAAGTTTGCTTATTTTATCCGTTGTTCCTTTTATGTATGGCAGATAGGCTTTTGCTATGGGTTGTTCGGAGTCCTCTTGATTTCTCGGCCGAGATGGCTTTGACAACTTCTGTATTCTTTGTTGTGTGAACCCATTCTTTCGCAGCGCTTTGTGAAGAATTGACATTTCTTCTTTGAGGTTGTCTGCATCTGCTAGTCTCTGCGAGCGTGTGACTAATGTCTTTACTACTGAGTTTAGTTGTGCTGGATGATGGTGTGACTGTGCATTTAGGTATCTGTCAGTGTGAGTGTGAGATAATATATATATATATATATATATATATATATATATATATATATATATATATATATATATATATATATATATATATATATATATATATATATATATATATATATATATATATATATATATATATATATATATATATATATATATATATATATATATATATATTGCTAATACCGAACATAGGTTTTGTTTTTATTTAATTTTGAGGGTAAAAAAAAATCACAAAACAAAAGACAGGTGAAAACGTATCAGTAATGCTTGCATCTTCTCCTTTATCTTAATTAATTTCATCCTCGATAATGAGATCTGCGCAGTGGACCGAAGTGCTTGCCTTCAGTTTATTTTTTTTATATAGTTTATTAATGTATTTTTTTCGTAAATTTTCCGCGAGATTTTTCTTCAATTGAATTAGAATTCAATCTAAAATACTGATACCAATCATTAAAAAACAGAAAACAGAAATTGTTATTTGTTACTTGATTTATTATTAGCCTCTCTGAACAAGAATAAATTAACACGATATGTTTTATATTTTTGATTATAATTCTCAGACAGATACAGCAAATAGTCAGGGTACCAAAACATCGATAAAAATATATCTTATTTAATTTGAGATTTATGCCACATGACAAACAGCATGATAGTTTAAGCATAGAAGCCCATTGTTTTCATATTATAAGTAAAATCTATAATAATAATAATATAATAAATAATAACAAACAAAACGGCGAAGTGATTCCCAGAAATTAAGCACCATGCTCAACATGGATTTCGGTGAAATCAAGATTTGGAGTCAATGCTCAATAATTGGTCCAAATTAATAAATTGTGATTTTCAGCAAAATATCCTTCAGCAGATTCACTGTGCATGAGACAAAGATAATTAAGTAGGTTGAAAATGAAATAAATATATTAATTTATTTGTTTCTTACTTCACTATTTTCTTGCTCTTCTAGCGGCGATAGATGTTTTAAATTAAAATGCTTATATACATTTGAGTAGAGTCATCGCTTCTTACATCCTATCTTTTTCGCTACTTTTAAAATCGAGTTAGTGGAGGTACTGTCACAGAAGCATTTTAATTTCCCTGTTAGTTGTCATCCAACTAAATGGTGATTCTAATTGTCTCCAGCGAAGCTTCTTCAAAATTCATTCACTGGTTGGATCGATTCTTTATCCAAGATATTAATGCATTAGAAATTATTACGTTTCCTTCGTCATAGTTCACTATTGCTTCTCCTGTATCTTTAGATAATTCTTCTACAGAATTTGAGTCAGATCTTTTGCTTACATCTATTTTTGGTGTCTTGGATAAGGATTTTTCAATTGATCGTGTTTTCCTCGGTGTTTTCTCTTTCATTTTCACAGACATTTGATATATAATTTTTCCATGGCCGGTGGAAATTTTTATAATAAATTCCATAATATTTTTGAAATTCATCCTTTGCTATTACAGCAGGCAAATCATATTTAACTTGCTGTTCTATGGACTCAATATCAGAATTGGTTAACTTTTTAAAAGCGTAAAAGTTATCATAACCCATGAACCTGGGAACATTTTTAAGAGTTTCAGATATCACTATTCCCAAATTATTTTCCATATGCTGAAAAAAATGATTAGACTCTGGTTTATTCTCGGGTTTAATCATCCCTGTGAATGTGTAAACACACAACTCAATTAGATTAAGAACAAATGAATATTTAGAATATTATAGGTACTTACTTTAACATGAAAAGCACATAAATATGAACGAGAACATGAACTTGTGTGGAAACAAAAACACAGGAAACCTCAAAAAAAAACTTATTAATGATAGAGGTGGCAGATTAAGAGCTACAATATTTCTATTAAATTAATAAACTGAAAGGTTAGGTCAGAATGAAACGCCAGGCTTCACCTCGTAATTACAATAACGAAATCGTCGAAAGCTGTGAACTTCCCTGGACTTCCCTGTAACCTTTAATTTCACTTGACTTTCTTTGAACCTCCTTGGATTTCCTTGAATTTCCGTAGACTTTCTTGGACTTCCTGAAAATTCCTTTGGAATTCCCTGCAAACATACAAAACACCTCCCTGCGAAACGCCCCTTAAAAATTTCATCTACACTTCTACCCTCTTCGAGACTTGTTACTGACGAAATCACACAACGATATGCAAAAGTCCATGACTGCTCCCCACTATCTATATCTATCTCATTATTTCATCCTTTACTTGGACTGGGGCGCACAATTGGCTTCCAAACTGTATATGAAATGTACTATAGGTGGCGCGTTACTGTAAATAGCCATACCATTATTGGGATGTTCGTGGGTTATTTAGAGTTGTACGGCTTCTCTGGCGCTCTACTCAGTCTGCTCAAATCATATTTTCATAACAGATTTCAATACATACAGCTTCGTGGATTCAAGTATACCATATTTATTCAAGCATCCGGTGTTCCACAAGGTTCGATTCTCGGATCAATATTTTTTTGTTCTATTTATTGACCATATCACTGTCAACTTAAATGTCAATTACTTATTATATGCTGATGACCTTAAAATTTTTTCGGAAATCAACTCATTGAAAGACTTCAGTAAAATTTAGATAGAATTCGTCACTGGTGTGTAACAAACAAGTTGCCTCTAAATGCCAATAAGTGCAATGTCATGTCCTTCAACCGTAAGGTTTAAAACATTTCCTTTGATTACACACTTGGCAATATTATGCTTACTAGACCTGAATTTGTTAAAGATCTTGGCGTAATATTCGACGCAAAATTAACATTTAATGAGCATATTCAAACTATTATAAGAGCTGCACACAAAAGTTTGGGATTCGTATTACGTAATTCAAAAGATTTTTTCAACATTAATACCTTTAGACGGTTATATATAACTTTTGTCCGCTCTAAGTTAGAATATGCTTCCGTTACATGGAATCCAATATATAATATTTATACTGTTGGTCTTGAAAGAGTAAAGCGACGATTTATGAAGTCAGCTATCTATCTTAGCGACAACACTTATGTGGCTAGAGGTACAGCTAATGAGATATTGCTGCAACGTCTTAATCCAGACAATCTAATAACTAGAAGAGCAACTTGCTCAATTACATTTTTACATAAAATTTTACAGAATACAGTAAAATCGAAAGAATTGCTATCTAAAATTTTGTTTAGAGTACCATCATTTAATTCCAGAAATCATCACATTTTTATATCCTCACCACTTTATCAAATGATAAATAACTATAATAACATTGAAAATTCACTGGATATATTTGCTTGTAATGTTTCACAAATAAAAATGTACAATACAAATTTAAATCATCTGTAAATGTTCTATACGTTCTAGAAACTGTTTATTTTTAAATTCATTAAAATTACACAATTCTAAAAATTGCATATCACTAAAATTTTTAAATCTATTATTTAGTTGCCCAGTGATATTGTCCAAAATTTCGATAAAATGTCTTCGATATGAAGTTCTATGATCCACTATAAATTCAGTTCGTATTCTTTTTCTTTGCGGTTCTAAATTGTCATTACTAGTTTTCTCCCAGAACTTTTCAAATTCATTTCTTTTGTTACAAACCAAATTTTTGAATTCTTCAATTTTCTTTACACAAAATCCAACGTCATTTGATTTAGTTTGCAAAATATTGAATAAATTGTCAGTAAATGGGAATATTTCGGAGGAAATATTTAACAAAAAAATTAAAATCGAAGTCTCTTTTCAATGAATCTAAGTAACCTCTGGATCTATTCAAAGTTTCAGTGTCCCAATCATCTTTGCTTTGTAAAATATTTTCAAATAAATCAATTAGAGGCTGTCGATATTCAGATACAGTTTGTACTAGCCTCCTATTGTAATTCCATCGTGTTGGAGCAACTCTGGGTAGTCTCTTCTGTACTTCCAAATCTAAAGCTCGTGTCAGTTTTGATGATTTTGAAAAAAAGGCAGCCATTCCACTAATACTTGAAAAAAATACTTTGCACTCTTTAAGACGCTGCAGAATGAGCAAGAACTAAATTTAATCGATGCGCAAAACAATGTACAAATATTGCATTCTGAAAAGTCTCTTTTACTTTGGCCTGCAGGCACCCCAATTCACCAGCCATTACAGCGGCCCCATCATAACTTTGGACGATGAGTTTAGCACCACACTGTAGATTATCGACTATCTGACAAACTATAGTATATAAAGGTGAGGCCGTTCTTTGCGTTGTTACGTCCAAAAATCCTAAAAAGCGCTCTTGGACTTTCCCATTTAGATTTATGTAGCGTACTACGATTGACAACTGACTAATATTCGCAATATTGCCCCTATTAGCAACGATAATAAAATTGCCCCTATTAGCAACGCTCCGAGATTCAGTATGACCTCTAAAACTAAGTTCATTTTCGCCGAGAAAACAAACAATGTCAATAAGTCTTTTTAACACTTCTCGATTTTTTTTTATAAATTCATTATGCTTTCTTTCAACTGCTGATCTAATGAATGCTCAATTTGTGATTTTCCAAATGTTTATTCTTTTAGCACCGCTCGCAAATGAGTTTCACACTTACCATGTCTTTTTGTCACTTTGTGAATGTTGTTTAAATCTGAAAAGCCATTTTTATTCCAAACACCTTTTTCATTTGTGAAAAGTACACATGGCCAACAAAACAATTAACACAAATTTTCACAACCCCTTAACCACTGATTAGCACTGTACACTTCAATATTAAAGTACCTATAGCATGATTTCGTTTTTTAGAATTTTAAATCAGGTGTTGGTCTCCCGTTTCTAATAATATCCAGTTTATCTTGAAACGAATATGTTGAAAATCCCCTTTTCAACAAATTGCACACCACACAAACGCAAATAATATTTTCCACAGTGCTAGGACCAGCTTCCAAATTTAATAAGCAATTCTAAAACTGCTTACACGCGCACTAGTGTTCAACGTTTTAAAAATCACTTGTCGCCGCACCACAGGTTTAGAAATACCAAAAAAGTTTTTACAAATATAGCACAAAAGCTGGGAATACTAGGAAGATTAATATTAAGTATAATATTTAAATCGATATTAAAATCGAGATTAAAATAAAACCTATAAAACAAAACGCACTGCGATGCTATACAGCTCAGATATCAAGATTATGAAGTGGGGATGGGATGCATTTTAAGAAGTTGCTTACATATATCGAAGTCACGCGAGTTCGTGTTGGCTCGATTAATCGAGTGCGTCATCGTTACGGTTTTATCATGCAACATTAATCTCAGCTGTTGAAAAGCAGGGCCGTGTCTATTGAAATTGGGTAAAAGTAAATTTTAATGATTAATATATGTGATAAATAATAATTAGGTTCTAATTATGTGTTTTTTTAAATAATCCCAGGGGAAGCACTGCTTCCCTTGCTTCCATGGACCGACCGCCACTGCATTACTTTAATCACTAGAGTATGAGGCAGCTCTTTGTACAAATCTTTTAGAGGCACCGTGTATATTTCATTAAAATACGAATAAAAGTCTTCTTATACTTTTGTTCATTCACGTACCCTGGAGTGCATTATCGCAATTGAATTTATGGCTAAAAATTGTCTACCTTTCCTAGAATAATTGCAAATTTACTATTCACTATCGCCGAGAGTATTTTATGTACGACCAATTGAGCACGTGCCCTGTTCTCGAGATATCGATTTATTGTTTCAACAAACCGTGACACTTCAACTGCACTTAAATGTCTTAACTTTTATTGCCAGAGATGTTGCACAACCTATAAGATTCAATTACATTTTGTTTCGAAACAATTTTATTTTTATTTTGTGTAATAAAAATATATAAGTAGGTACGTGAATTACGTGATCAATAACTAAGCCTTAGTTAATTACCAAAAATTTTAATTCTCTAAATTTTCTATTTAAAAAAATATAATGTCACCATCAAATAATTTTCCGGTACGTAAGTAAGTATTGTGAAACAGCAATCGCATTTATTCAATGTACATATTTTGAATTCTGTGATTAGAATATTTTTTAAAATAATATGTTCGTGTATTTTGAACCCTCCCCGATGAGTTCCGATAAAAATGAAAGACGTTGTGCAATGGTTTAGGTGTTTCGTTTTTTGTATTGTAACTGGAGGGAGTCATTTTTTAAATATAAATTTCTTCAGTAAAAGTTTTTTTAATCTCAATATTTTTTTGCTTATAATACTTCTAGTATGGATATTATTATTTAATCCAATATCTTCTTGTATGTAGTTAGGAGAAGTAGTTGTTTCAATAATTTCTGCGATAAAATGTGTTTGAAGTGTTGTATTTAATTTATTATATACCATATGTCTAACGCTAAGTGTAGCCAGTTAGGAAAAGAATACGAGCGATGGCTGCGAACTACGATGAAAATGGATGGAATAAGACATACCCAGCGAACAAAGTGACAGGCTCGGTTTATGCCCTACCAGCCAGGTACAATACACTCACACTGTTACATCCATCTCGCTTGTTTAATTGGTCTTTGTCAACAGCCATTTTACACACGGTAGTTAAAGGTTTTATACTAGCGCAATCAGATAAAAATGACAGTGTAAAATATGGGAAATTATAGGTAGTTTATTGTCATTATATTAGGTTTGAAAGGATGCTTTACCCAAATAACTAATTTATTATTTTTTCTAGAAATGCATAATACAAAGCAAATAATGCATCACAAACTAATGACATTATGCTAAAATCAGGTGCGCCTCAGGGTTCTATTCTGAGTCCACTCCTGTTCACTGTATATACCAATCAATTTATTAAATGTTTAAATTACTGTCTAAGCCAGAAGATATGCCCCTTTTTTCCTCAATCCACTACTTTATGAGGGAAGGGTATGTGATCACAAAAACACTGGGTGTGGGGATGTAGCAAGTCGAAACACTAGTTAGCCCGGAGAAGTTAATGAGTATCTCGATAAAATAAAACTAGCTCATAACTAAGGGCCTTTACACCCAGTTAATCTGAATTTCAATACAATTAATTAATTACCCTACTTAAACTTACCATGAACAGCTCATTCTCGTTATAAAGCAGTGCTTTAAAATAAATTATCGAATTCAACTATTGTGAAACAGACTATATTCATAAAAATTATAAAAGCGAACATGACATCAATGATTATTTATAATAACTTTTCATAACCTGTACCCCAAATACTAATTACAGTACTTACTAATGGAACGAACCTTATTCGTAAGAGTATAAAAAGAGATTAAGACAATACCCTGATTATGGCCACATTGGAGATTTACAGGATATTTACTTCGTGACACACGAGGTTAAGGTTATCATACATAAAATTAAATAAACGTAACATGAAGTTGACATTTCCATGAAAAATAAGATACAGTTACCAGCGGCACGTGAAAGTACGTACTCTTCAGTTCGTCTATCCTAAACTCTTACTCGTCCCCTTTTGCTTGAACTTGTAATGCACACAGTGCTGACCTACGCAGCTCTGCGTGCAAAATAAAAACGGACCGCGCCTTAGAAGTGCATAACGATACAAACTTCAACCCCAGGCGTGTACCCTAAAGAAATACGTTTGAATTACACAGTTATCGAAATTTCACCTATTGGAAACTTGGTAATGTCTTTAAAACATCAACAAAAACAGTGACGATAATTTTACGAACTATTTACCTCAAACACAGAGGGTACAGATGTCTTTCTCAAGTAAAATCACCCAAATCATAACTTCACTTCTTATTTGCTATATGCCTGAAGACAACATCTCTCAAAACAATAGCTATATTGTGGTATTTTAAGTAAGCGTTTATTATAAACCAACCTAGAAAACAAAGAAATAAACATGCCATTTCGTGAAAAACAAAATGCTTAAGTGATACCTTACCAAAGATCACAATTGAGGGCACCAATGCAATAACTAGACATGTTCATAATTTGGCTAAAATGCGTTATTGACATAGATATATTGATCATATGATTCTGCATCGTCCTGTACAAGAATCAGCTTGATAAGTTATATTTTCGCACGTACCGAGATAAATTAGTGATTGCCTAAACACCTTTCCAATGTTATAACTAGACAAGCCCTGGACATGTCTTATTCTTGCATTGAACAAATGTGAGACAAATATTTATGTCCTGTGTTTGTGTGGTGCAAATGATTATTTGAGATTCTTTTTATTTTAATCAATTATCTCTTAAAATTATTATGGAAAGTGATATTGACGATCCGTTCGTCGGTACACATTCAGATACTGACGTTGATTTTATTCCTGATAGTGAATCAGATGAAGATATTGAAAACGAAGAAGTTAACCTCAAAAAACATAAAGGGAAGAAGAGATTAAGACACACAAGATTATGAAAATGGAACGTATCGAAAGCTAAAAGAACCAGTGGAGAGACGTATGTTGGTACATCAGCGATATTAGTTCCAAAAAAGCAAATAGGGGAAATATGTGGATGTAAATTGAAATGTTTCGATCGAGTTAGACCGGAAATTAGGAAAAATATTTTTGTTCTTTTTATGCACTTGAAACTAAAAATCTACAAGATGCTTATCTTGCTAGCCACATACAACCAAAAAATATTTCTCGAACTCGTCCAAGAGATGGAAGTGGACCGGCCAAAACTGTTTCATACACATTTAACATAACTTTATAAAATTTTATTTTAATGTAATAAATTTAAGACGTTATTCTTTCAGGTTTGACATGGTCGTGATGAGTATAAAATATGTAAGAGGACTATGATGTCTATACATGATATAACAAAAGGTCGATTAGACCGTTTGGGAGATTATTTGAAACGTAATATTACTCCTCCATCTGACCGAAGAGGAAGGCATGAAAATCGACCTAATAAGATTGATGAAGAAACTCAGAATAAAATTCGTGAGCACATTCTTAGTTTCCCTAGATACAAATCACATTATAGCCGTAAAGACGACACAGCTTGTTATTATCTATCCCCACATCTAAACGAAACTAAAATGTATGAACTTTATCTTCAAGAGCATGAACCTGACAAGTATGAATTAACAGTGAATCAAAACAAACAATGGTCGTCCCAAATTCGAAACCTGCCAGAAATGCGATAAATTAATGATAAAAATTGAAGCTGCGAATACGGAAGATCAAGAAAACAATTTACGTACTGAAAAAAATTTGCATATTGCAAAAGCAGAAACATTTTACTCTGACAAAAGAAAAAACTATTTTGGCGAAAAATAATAAGAATGTCGAGGTTCTCAGCTTCGATTTTGAGCAAAATTTACCCTTGCCTGTCGCACCAAAGTGTTTTATAAAATACAGTTATGGGTTTTTAATTTCTGCATTTTTCTAGGTAGTAATGACGAAAGTTACTTTTTTGTTTATGATGAAACGGTCGGTGGAAAATGCCAAAATGAGGTTATTAGCATGCTTCATCATTTTTTAAATAATATTATTAGCCCTGAAGTAACAGATGTGTATCTATTTTGTGATAATTGCGCATCCCAGAATAAGAACTATGTCATGGTTCAGTTTCTGTGATTACTTGTGCATATGGGCAAATTCAAAGTTATTTACCATAGATTTCCAGAACCAGGGCATAGTTTTCTGGCATGCGACAGGGAATTTGGCCTGATTGAATAAAGAAAAAGAAGCTACGATAAAATTTATTTATTTCAAGAATATATCAATATAATAAAAAGTTCTGGAAAAAAATATGGAAGTGATAAAAGTTGAACAAAATATGTTTCTGAACTTTAAAGATCATTTCATGGGTAAATTTATTAAAAATCCCAGTACAAAGAAAGACAAGTTCACTCTTTCAAAATATAGACTATTCAAATATGAACGAAATGCCAAATGTATTTTGTATCGTATCAACTTCGTTGTCAATCTTCCAAACTTTCGACATAAGAAATAAAAAAAAATACTGACTTTTTATGCCAACCAATAAACAAATGTTGTATAATGAAACGAAAATATTGAAACCTAATAAATTTGATCATCTCATGGCCTTATCAAAAAATTATGTTCCAAGTTGTGATATGTGGTTTTATAAAGAGATCGAAGCGTACCATGATGTAAATTCCAGAAGTAATGTGGATGAAATGGCCGATAATAGTAATAATGATTCCTTATTCTGAGTACTCTGATAGTGAATAAATGTATGATGTAAAAGATATTGTCTCCTATATTGTTGTATTACTCTTTCAAAAATAAAATATACTAAAAAAAAAAAGTTTTTAGATTGTTATTTTTGTCCTTACTTTGCAATAACAAGGCATGTCCAATTTAATATTTAACATCTTCAATGCAATTTTTTGATTTTAGTGTTTTATATAATCCTACAAGTAATAAAAATGTGATAGTGAAACCAGAAACATATTTTTTAATGTATTATTCCCCTCTTCTGTTAAATTTATGAAAATGGACATGTACAATTCTTGCATTGGTGCCCTCAATTATATTCTATTTCCAGTAAAGGTTGCCTTCTAAAACAACACTAACGCATTGTACACTACGTCCAAAACAAGGGAACTCAAATTTGAGAACAAATTACCGATATCCCTATCGCATGACCGTAGATTAGTCTTATGGAAGTTGTGCTTTACGATCTAGTAGCCGGCGTATTCCACAATGAATGACAAAATACCGGAAGGTTGACTAAACGGCTTCGGGCGGTGAAACAACACCTCCTAATTATATAGGAGTTGTTGGGTGAAATTCCGAACCCAAACAGTATTGTATTATTATTAGATATTGTACTATTGGTTGCCTATACTTCAGTGACACTTTAGGCACAAAATAACAAAGAAAAAGCGAGGTTTGCGAGGTATAGTTTTATGAAATTTGGGAATGTAACGGATAGTCAACTCTATTATTCATTTTCTGCTGAAGAGGTAGATAATGTATAAAATATAAATTGCATAAAAACAAATGAAGATTTAACTAATTTCGTTGATTCAGCCAGAGGTCACTGTTTGGTTATAAATGCCAATAATCAAATATCGTTCTATTTGGCCCAATAATAAATCAGAATGTAGTAAAAAATTCATTTAAAATCAACATAGATGAAAGCCAACTACAAGCTGTGGAACAGGAAGAGTTTAGATATTATAGTAGACAGTGATCTTAGGTTTGAGTCATATATAAATAACCAAACACAAAAATCGTATGCTGCTATTAGATTAATTTATAGAAACAGCATTACCTCAAAAAACAAAAACAATGCTGTGTAAAAAGTATTGTCATTTCGAAAATTTTCCGATGTTCTTTATGGGCCTAATTTTACTGCTCTATACAACACTGACGAAGTTTTCCACGAAACACCAAAACACCGTATCATGCGTATATGGTGTTTTGGTGTTTCGTAGTAAACTACATCAAGGGTTTCAACCCACTTCAGTACTTTAATAATGAATTATTAATATGAATGAATGAATTATTAATATACAAGAAAAAATTGAAAACTCTGCGGCTTATATTTGGCATTTGTAAGTACGAAAGAATTTCCTACATGTTAAAGGATATAGGGTGGTTGAATATGGATAATCGTAAAGCTTTACATGCAGCATGCCAATATAATAAAATTATGGTATTCAAAACCCCACCTTATTTATATCAGAAGATAACAGTTAAAACTATCCAAAATGTTTTAAAGAATATGAGAATTGATACGTTTAAACTAAAGTGAGGTCTTTATTATTTGTGAGAAAATAATTTAATTTTTATGTTAGCTCCTTGAAATTATGTATTTATGTGATCTGTTGTTTACTTTATTAAATAAACGTAGGGTCGGGCAGCACTAGGTAATTGTAAGAACTGCCTTAAAATTTTTTAGTCTAAACTTCGCCGTTTATATCATCAAATTTCATATATCTGGAAAACAAATACTGTGTATTTTATATTTCTTATGTATGATGAAAAATAAACACGTTTATTGTTATTATTATATACACTTGGAACACTTTCTTTCGGCCTTAATAACTTTCCCGATAGATTTGGAGTTGCGTCGAGACCGGCTCAAATTCTGATTACTTTTGCACCTGCCTTGGTACAGCTCTTATCGGAGGCACTCATGCCTATCTAAATGATAGAAACATCAGTATTAAACCTCATGCATAATGTATCAAATTCCCTACGAATTATTGAATAGTAACCTTAAAATATTTCCAGGAAACGCAATAAATTTTTCGCAAGTGCGATAATGGTGCAATGGACTTTATCTTTTATTGCAGATTCATCCGTTCTTCCGAATGGAATTTCTACATAAAAATAAAGGTCTGAGATGCTAACATTGCGCACGTAACCGTAAAATCCAATGTCTCCTATTTCTTTAAAGCCACTGAACGGAGCGATTTGACGCCTTTACTATTAAATATTATTCATGATTTCACTCTGGTGGATAGAATGTCCGGAAGAGGCAAAGGTGTAGGACACAAAAAGGGGAAAACACACTCATCATTCATCAACAAGTAACCCTCGATGAAGTAATAATTACAATTAATGCTCTATCGACGTTGGTGTTAAATACATTTATTACTGTACGAACTAGAGAAACCAGTTATTTTAAGCACGTAAATAAGCTATTCATCACATGAACCTTTAACTGGTAATATCGGATTATCTGAGATTTATGTAATGTGTTTATAAAAAATATTTAAAAATTAATATACTTATTGAAATAAATTTTACTTAACAATTTGAGAAACTTTTTAAAAACCATTATCTTTTTGACAAATATTAAATTAACTGTTGTGTTATTTTTAGGCATTGTATTCCAGTCATTTTCTTTTAAAATCAGCCGAATCACGGAAGTATAGTTTTAGTTATTAGCACCGAATATATTTTTTAAATTTTCGAATGTTTCCGAGACAATTACATAAGTTGTACAATAAGCTGTTTTTAACATTATCCATTTCAATGGTGTATTTTTACGACCTGTTAATTTATTTATCGATTTTTTTCTGGAGTTAAGGTCTCTTGTTAAAGAACACCATATTTTTAAAAAGCCGACATTTCCGTGTTTTATCACACCTTCTTCAGGACAATTAAATGTTAGTTTTCCGTGTTAAAAAATAAGCAACTACTTAGTAACAGGTGTTTTAGATACATGTGTTTTACGCAAGAAAATTATTAAGATATCAATAAAGTCAAATTACAATGTTGTTACTAGAATGATCGTTTGCGAACAAACCGTTCTAGCAACAACCAGAACAGATGAAAAAATGAAAATACTTTCGATGCGATTTTTAAAAAGGATAATATACAGTGTGACCCGTCTCAAGTGGACACACCTTGATATTTCGGTTATTATTCGACAGATCGATTTAAAATTTTTCTCTGTTCTGAAATTCTTCAAGGCGAATCTTTTTATGATTTTCAATTGTCACACCAACCCACTGCGTTCTCTCAAAAATGTGATTTTTCAATATTTTACTTAGAGTTAGATATACAGCAACAAATTATTAAAAAAAGTTGTTCAGAATCAAAAAATACCCCTAGATACTGAGTTTCATCAAAATATGCGTATTTTGATATTATTCATAAATTTTGCAATTATTCAGAAATTTAATTCTTAAGTATTAGACTTAAGCAAAGATTGCCGTGGAAACAACAAAATATGGCGTATCATAAAAAACGTCAAACGTGTACTTGTTTGTTTAAATTATTCTCTTGCGCCATGGTTGAACAGTGGTTAAGTCTCAATGAAAAATTTGAGATAATTAGACTTACTGGCGAATATAACCGTTCTACCAGAGCAGTAGCTCGAGAATTTAATGGAAGACATCCACCACGTCAAATAAGTTACTCAGTTGTAGCTAAAATTAACAGACTTTTCAACCAAAGTGGTAGTGTAATAAAAACCAAAAGAAAAAGAAATAATCGCAGAATGTAGACCAAGTAATTTTAGACGCTTTCAATGACAATCCTCGTAGTAGTATACGAGATATGGTATTAAACTTGAATTTGACTTGCAACAAAATTTGGAGATGCCCTCGTCGATATAAATTGAAGCCATTTAAACCCAAATTTTCTACACACCTTGGAGGAAGGTGATGATAACAGACGGCTTGAATACTGTTTCTGGGCTCAAGGCAATTATCTTAATGATCGACATTTTTTGGAAAAAATTATGTTTAGTGATGAAGTGACATTCACCACCAATGATGTAGTATCGTCGCAAAACTGTAGATATTGGACAACAGAAAACCCACATTGGGTAATCAATTGCAAGAGACAGTATTCTGAAAAAGTGAACGTGTGGTGCGGTATTTTAAGAGAAAGGATAATAGGCCCTTTCTTTTTCTTACAAAGTTTAAATGCTATAAGACTGCTACACTTTCTGAATAATAAATTAATGGAGGTAATTGATGATTTTCCACTGGCAGTGCTAAGGGATATGTTTTTCAACTGGATGGAGCATCTATTCACAACTCGATAATTGTCCGACGATGGTTGAATGTTAACTTTCCTCAAAAATGGATAGGGCGAAAGAGTCCTTTAATCGAGTGGCATAGTAGATCTCCGGGTATTACCCCGCTTGATTTTTATTTTTGGGGCATCATAAAAAATATAGTTTACAAAACGAGGCCCCGAACTAGACAAGAGCTTTGTGGTGGAATCAGGCAAGCTTGTCAAGAAATTAACGTTCCAGAACTACGACGAGTAGCAAGGAATAATGAAAAACGCATTGAGAAATGTATTGCTATTGATGGTGGTTTAGTTGAAAAAGGTTACATTTAAGGACTTAAATACTGTGGTAATATTGTTGCATTTATGGTTATGATTTAGAATTCTTACACAATAAACTGATTTTGAGTACTTTTTGTTTCCGTTTCCACGGCAATATTTGCTTAAGTCTAATATTTAAGAATTAAATTTGTGAATAATTGCAAAATTTATGAAAAATATCAAAAACATAATTTGATGAAACTCAGTATCTAGGGGTATTTTTTTGATTTTGAACAACTGTTTTTAATAATTTTATGCTACATCTCTAACGCTAAGTATAATATAGAAAAATCACACTTTTGCACGAAATTAGTGTGACAATTGAAAATATATTGAAAATCATAAAAGATGCGCCTTGAACAGTTTTATAACAGAGAAACATTTGATATCGATCTGTCGAATAATAATCGAAATATCAAGGTGTGTCCACTTGAGATGAGACACACTGTACAATAATAAAAAAGAACAACAAATGAAAAAGATGGAACCTAATTTACTAAGTTAGCAAATCAATTTCCCCTGCAGAGGCACACCATTACACTCTTCTACTTTGCCAGGATCGAAGACGGGATGTGAACCCGGGAGTAGGCAAACAGTAAAACCACGTACGTTCGTCATTCAACGATCTAGCCCACTGCGCTACAGAGCTCCAGATTAACAGTTTTCCTGTTCCCATTGTCAATATTCTCGTGGGGCAGCAGAAGCATTTTATTATTTTTAAAATATCATATTTGTCTTCTAAATTATAATTATTATGTATATTGATAAAAAAAGCAACACTCGAAGGTAACAATTATTTTCAAATATTCAAGACTTTTTTACCCAGGTCACAGTCAACTGAGAATAGTTTATATGCAAACTATCAAAACAAAACACATTATTACAGCCAACTAGGAAAAGTTTCTTGATATCACTCAAAGACACTATTTTATTCGAAAATGATAGATTTTTTTAGTTTTTAATGAAGTTATTAATAAAAAAAAACGTTTTTCTGTTAATGCATCTAAATCCTTCCTTAAAGCTTCCTTAAAATATGTAAATAATGATAATAATGATAATAGTTCTACTAAAAAAAGCTAATACCGAAACTAAGCGACAAATACTCATAATATGAAACGATCAAAGCAAGGGTTTAGTTTGGAAAATCAGAAAAAACATCGAAGCTGGCAAATTTTCTGTGGTTACGATAGTAAATCCAGGGGCACTTCTGCACCAATTATTAGAAAACGTACATAATTTAATAAAAAACTTTATCTTTCCAAATAATCGGGAAAATGTGCTGGAAACTTTTTTTAATCATACGGTACAATTTTTTCTTTACTATTACCAAAAACAATATATAATTAAAATTAAACCCCACAGTTAATACAACCCCCTGTAATCCTGAAGGTACCTCAAGGTATCTTGTGTGGGAGAGGGCTACACATTTAGAGACAATGGACACACACAACCAATTTCCGAGTTTGCTAGGAATTAGTTTCGGGTTTAGAAAAAGTCCTAGCTACTTGACCGGGGATCGAACCCGGGATTTCAAGGTGAGAGGTAAGTGTCCTTACCATTCAACCACGAAGCCACCAATAAAAAATGGAAATTTACTAGTGATTTTTATGCTTTATTTTATATTGCGATCGGAAAACTGAGTAAATTAATTAATGTCCCTTGAAATTTAAAGTATAATAATACATCCCTAACGACACATAAAATCTAGAGAACATAGTAATAACCCACTCTATTTACATTACTGAATATTCAAAAAGGAAACTTGTTCAGAGCTTATAATCTGGTTAAACACAAAGTGTAAAATAATGGTGAACAAAATAATGGAACTATTATTATCATAGGTGCGTTCTTTCCACCCAACATTTCATCAATATGAGATTAACTGAGATGAGATTAACTAATACTTCAGTAACTTAAAAAAAAAAATCAAATTACAAGTTGAGACATTCCCTCTCCTATTTATCTATTCGTGTTTTGTCATTGACGGTAAAAAATATAACATAATCAGTATTAAACAATAAAATACCAAATTAGTGTTGAATAAGCACGAATTTCTTCACACGAAAAGTATTAGTTTCAGAAATATACATGAAATTAAGTTAACCTATTCTTAGAATCGTTTGCTGCTGACCAAATGTCAAAGATAAAATTTTGCCGTTCTATTGATGTAAAGTGAGATGAGATACTGAAATATAAAATAGGTTGTGCAAGTTGGTAAGGGGATACTGAGAATTCTCAGCTAATATTAAAATAAGATAACTAAAGAAAACAGTATTATTCCTACCGAAACTGAGATCTACTGAAATCTCAATTGGAAAGAATATCTACAAATAATATAAAAATAAAAATATCAAGTTCTATTGCAATTTTCATATTTAACAGTTACTAAGGAATTTTTCGCAAAACTTAGGATCCTAAAAACTTGGTAAATATACATTAACAGTAAATCGTTAATATATGTATACTTTTGAAGAACATGATGAATTTGACACCTTTGGATGGATGAAACCACGTAAATTATAAATTACAACTTAAGTTCTATCAATGAACTATCATTTGTTACCTACTGATGACAAATTTCATAATAAAATTCAATTCAAATTTAACAAAGCAATTTCAACAAGGTTGAAATAAAAAAATTAGAATTATTCAATAATAATTAAAATATTCCATGTTCTAGTTAACTGCAGAAAAATTATCTAATGAAACCTTCTTGACACCTAGATTCACTTAAAAATTAAATTAAATTATTTACAGACCTCGAAATATAAAAAAACAGAACTAATTTCATAACATACATAAGCTGGTACGAGTCCAGCGAGTTTAAATTAGTAACTTGGGATTTTGGAAATTATTACTTTTCGCTGACAGCACGATATAATGAGAACTACTAAATTTATCTAAAATTACCTTTATGAACGTGATTTACTCAAGCACTAGACCTCTAATAGTAGCATCCCGTTTAAAATGTGATTAGGTTATCACTACTAAAATTGTCATTATCCGATGGCATCCATGGGATGGGGAGGTATGCGAATTTGTATCTCCGGCACAACTAGCACTGCAACCATATTCTAACCCATAATTGTCTCAGAATAAATTAACTGTAAAGGTTTTTCATTGGTTACATGAAATAAATATAACTATTTCAATACCAGCTGCCATTCATCATCAGATCAAAATTAGTAGAAATATTTTCAGGAATTAAATGTATTCCTGAGGAAGGACTACTCTTCTCAAACTTATTATGAGTATTTGCACAAGTTGGCTGGGCCATAAACTTGCAATAAATAATACAATTAATTCCATTTTTTAACAAGAACAGAGCATTTCGTGATGAAAATATTATCACATAAAATATTAATGGAATGTTAAAATCATACTTAACTAACTACACCTTTTTTACGATGCATATATTTAAAATGATTTTCTGGTAATGTGAATTGGGTATAACAAATAAATACCACATTACCATATTCCTTCATCAGGTAAATTTAATTTTGGATTTATCTTGTTTAGCCAACGTTTGGTTTGGTTGTGAGTCCGCAGATAATGCCTTAAGCTATCCAAACTTTATTGATGCATTTAGAAGAAGCCAATATTCCTCGGAGATAATTACTCTAGTCAATATTATCGTTGTATACCATTTTCAACTAAGTTTGACCATGACTTTGCACGCGTTTTCACTGAGATCATAGACTATGCCTACATCAACCAGTGAATTACGACAAGCCGAAAAAACTTGCCAATATGTTTACTTACCGAAACCTATGAACTGGCTCGTCGTATCACATTCAGTTTCATTTCATGCACCGCAATAAATCGGATATTTTTTTAGTTCCAACATGCATCAAGAATTCTTTCGTCAATGCTTTAAAATACACTAATAGATTAAATACATCGGTATATCCGCAGTCTATTTTATTATGCATCTAGTATATCCTTCTAATTCTGATGGTTGCTTATCACGTGATAAAATTAATAGCACGTAATGATTTGAATCGTAATTCGATTTGATTCAAAAATATTATGAAATCATGTACTGGTGTCAGAGTTTAAATCTACTGCTTGGACGTATAAATGACAAAGAGTTGGTGAGCTATATTTTGTTAAATACTGATTGAATAAATAAGTACCACTGCTAGAGTAGTATCGTAGTATTATAGTGAATTATACGTTCATTACTTTTTTTTGCTGGCTTTGGATACCAGGTCCTTTAGCCACGTATAATGTTTGTTAACTGGTCGAAATACGTTTTAGAATGGGTCCAAGTATTACAGTTTGATCCGTGGTGTGAAAAGAAAAATATGAGATAGCAATGATGAAACGAAAAACAGAAGATAGATATAAAGAAAAATTGAAACGACTTGGGATGACAAGGACACACGTTTCACGTCAAAGGATCATTATTGACGCCTTTCGTTGTGACACTCAAAACAGATCCCGGAAAGTAAATGTGTACACTTAAAGTAGGATCACACAGAGGTACGAAAGTAAACCTATGACAGACTGCAAAATAGCATCCAAAGGGGCGATACATATCAAATATTTAATCCTAATGAAGCTAGAAAGAACTGAATTGACTTGAATATCCGGATGTTGTTACTTGACAAAATTTGTAGCAACCAAATGGGCCGTGGAAAATGTTCTTATATGGCGCACGCCAATATGTCTGAGTGATTTCTGTATAAATTACAGTTAAATAATGTATGTAGTAAATCACCTGACTCAAATCCACATAAACATTCGGGGCTATCAATAACGCCGATTTTATATAGGTGTGCTGGAAATTTACAGTGGTTAAATATCATCCTTATTATGGTAGTAGCCAGTTTTTGGTTCGTATTTCATTTTTCAAACCATGTTTGTGATGGTGTTTTGATGGACTTTAAAATAAATATTTTTTGTGTTACCATAATCTTGCCACTTAACTTTCCACTTATCTCTGAATTTTTTCCTTACCGAGTTCATTGCATCATGTTTGTCCAACTTTATTGATAATAACGAGTCATTTTTTGTTTTACCTTTTACCATTTTGTCTACTATTTAATTTCCCCAGACACACTATGACCTTTTACTCAAAGGAAGATACATTTAATTTGCCTCTTTTGCAGTAGGATTACTTCTTTCATGATTTCCAATATAAAATAATTCTGATGGTTTTGACTTGGATAACATTATAGAGTAGTTAATACTGATGCTGAGTCAGAGATAAAGATGATGTTTACACCCTGTATGTGTTCCGTTTAAAAATCGATAGTTAGTGTCACTTCCGGCGAAACCGGAAGTGAAAAAAAATCACTTGTATGTCAAAAAGTGCCGCTTATTATGTATATAGGATATCCCAAATGTCAATCAATTATCCTCAAAACTAAAGAAGAAAAGGGGGGTGTACCACGATCCTGCTACACCCTGTATAGTGTTCCATTTGAAATAACAAAGTTGTGACAACTTCCAGTTAGACCGGAACTGATTTGAGACGAACGAACAAAATGTAAGTAATGTTATGTAATTTGAGTCCTCCAAATTTTAAAAAATTTTAATTTAAAATACAAGCAAATGACAGACTGCTTCCACCTTCCGTTGACACCTTGTATACAAAGGAATATTTATTACCATGAAAAATATGTGAAATTAGTTAACATACACAGGTAATATTGACGATCCGTTCTCGCAAATTTAAATAAAGACCCTTGTAATGAACTATTGTTACCAACTAGGTAGTTCTGAATCCAGTTTAAGTTTGGAGTCTTCAAGAAGTAGACAGTATTGTTTGCTGTAGACGTATAGACGTTCATGGACGTAACTAATTGACCATCAATGTATGTTAAAGCTCTCTTATACCCGCATAAAATTCTTAGTAAGCAACTGTAAAACTAAACGTATGTACATACACACAAGACTAAAAATTAAAGAAAATGAGTTAAAATGACGTATTCAATATTGCTAAAAAATATAAACCAGTTGTCCAATTAGTATGAATCTTACTGTTGATTTTTCTATCTTTTGACAACCTCACTGATAATTTTAAACAATCGATTTTCATCACAAATAAACCATAAACTAATAAATAATACAACTTATAAAGGATGTCCTAAAAGTCGCGAACCACATTGTAGGTACGCTATAAGACAATATTAGAAATAACGAAAAACATTAAAAAAAATGTCCTTTATTTGTTGAGATACAGGGCTTCAAAAGAGGTACAATTGCGGTCATAAATTTAAGGGTCATCAGGATTATTTCATACCAAAGGGTTGTTTTCTATGTATAACTCATTTCATTGAAACGTTTCAAATGAAAAAAACTGAGAGAGTTATTGCTTTGAGGGTTTAAAATCATGAATAAAATTTTCATGTCAACAATTAAGATATGGCTGCGACCGTGAGTCCTGAAATGCTCCAGCGTATGCACGAAAACTTCGTAAGAATAGCCAACGCATTTATTATAATAATATTATTATAATATTATAATATTCGACAGACTTTAACAAATACATGCAATAGATGTAATTGTTAAAGTCGATTGAATATTATGAAACTGTGTTGCCTTTTATATTGCTTAGAGTTCCTTAAGTGAGGGTCAAAGAATTTTTTAAACATTTTATTCCCAGCACTCTATTAAATCCCTAGAAAGAGTACCTTCGAGGCGCGACTTTTAGGATACCCTATATAGCTACATTTTCCTAAAAATAATATGAAGAAATACTTTGAAAAATCCTTTCGACACTACTTGTCTCGTGCCAGCACTTTTTTGTTCGCGGTCGCTTAAAAAAAAGATTTATGGGTTTTAATTTCTTTTAAATTCACGATTACTATGTTACTAATTATAATAATAATAATTTATTGATCGAGTTACATGAAATACATATTTAAGATTTGCCAGTTATCATATGTACAGGGAGTTTCTTTTAAAATTTAATCCTCCCTTTATTTTTGTTAATATTGATCGATTTTAATATTTCAAAAAACAGCCTTATGCAATTTTCAAATATGTTACCATATTTTTTATATCTCTTTTGAAATTGTGCTTTACTGGTAATACTATATTACTATTATATTACTAATATTACTTATTTAGCAAAAGAAGGTTTAGTGCCATATCCCCCCCCAAAAAAAACAAGTATGCAGCTACGGACACGTGTTTCGGAGTTATTTCCCCTCATCAGCGTAGCGTAGTACTGTGTGCTGTACTTTCCAGCCTTATTTTAGTTCTTGTTCTTGATTTATCCTATCCTAGATCCAATTCCTTAGCTACGCTACGCTGATGAGAGGCAATAACTCCGAAACACGTGTCCGTAGCTGCATAACTATTTTTTTTTGGGGATATGGCACCAAACCTTCTTTGCTTTATTTTGAACCCCAATAAATCTATCTTATTATTTATGTTCACATCTTAAAATTTTGCAATAGACAATATAATATTTATGATATTTGAGGTCTACGTGGATATCTCATGGATATATTTTTTTTGCGAATATCCATCCTGAGTGGATCGAAAGTTAACACTGATGTAATTTTTTACGAAACCAAGTTGTCATTAACTGAGGATAATTAAAACTAACCTTACGTTAACAATGTATCCCATTTATACCTAATATAAACTATTTGTTACAGTTCGATGAATTCATTATCCAATAGAGTGGACTATATGGGATTGCTGTCTAGTATTTGTTGCATTCCTAATTAATTTTAAATTGCTACTATCCATTTTATGTTCTCAAACGTATGTAGGGCAACAGTAAATTTATCTGTTATACCATATTTGAGATGAGCCATATGTTTCTTGAATCTAGTTTGAATTGACCGTCTAGTTTGTCCAATATACTTCTGATTACAGTCCTTACAGCTAATTTCATAAATCCCTGACTTTTCGTTTATTTCAATGTTGTGTTCTGGATTGCATAAAAGTTGTTTACAAAACATCCATTACTCGTAGCTACATTCTTAATGATGTATTTTCTTTTTCAAACCTCTCCTTATTGAGAGGTAAGCTTAAAAGGTGATGACCCGGAAAATTAAAACTAGCTGTTTTGTTGAGCACAAATCGAGGTTAATGAATCACGGTTCACCGAACCGTAACAATAGTTTATGTATAAATAAGCTACATTGTTCTTATATGGTTAATTGTAATTATCTCCAGATGATACCAACTTGGTTGGCGAAGCGCGTGCCAAGTGCAGTAAATGGTGTTTTGGTGTTCTGTGGAAAACTAAGTCAGTGTTTGCGAATATCCATTAATTTTGGAATAAACATATATCTATTATATATCATTGTAATTAGTAAAGCTGGCCGAGGTGGCTGGAGTACAGCCACGGTCTTGCGCTGGCGTCACACGTGCCGATTTAGAAGTGATTTACGCTGCAGTCTTATTTGAAAGGTTAATGCGTGAGGTTGTACCTATAAATTATACATAATGTCAAACGCGCCAAAGGGTAAAAAACTACCGTACGCGGACACAGTGAATAAATTTATCGTTGAATTTCCGGATTTATTCTATGACGGATGCAAAATAATTTGTAAATTTTGCAATCAAGACTTAATGTGCTGGCACAAAACAGATTGTCGTCGTCATATCAATACCGTGCAACATCAAAATAAAAAAAATGGCATGCCTTTGGCAACTCAGTTCATGTTTGATTTATTGTAATTGTTAATAGCCTGTAATATTCCGCTACACATACTGGATTAACAACCATTTCGGGAGTTTTGGAATAAATACAATCCCCAGGTGAACTTACCAAGTCGTACATCATTACGTAGATATATTCCAGCTGTTCGTGAAGACATTGTAAATAGGATTAAATGTGGATAAAAAAATACACGGCTCTGGTTATGTATTGATGAGACGACAGATTGTAAAAAAATTCTATTTTACATATTATAGTACGTGTACTAGACCCTCTTAAACCAACATTTCCACTTTTACTAGCTAGTAAAAGACTAACTGCGTGTACTGGCGAAATAATTACGCGTGTGGTGTTGGAGATATTCGAAAAATTTGAACTTTCAACAAGTCAAGTATTGATGTTTGTGACTGATGGTGCGGCGACAATGCGCATGGTAGGCCGTTCTCTTCAAAGAGACAATTGTAGGTTTTTATTATGCTGAATATTTTCAACAAATAAAAGCTGTGATACTACAGTTCAACCCTAACGAGGCTGCAGCTATTAGGGAAAGCCAGACAAGCTTTCAAGACGTTTCCCTTGAAACAGATTTAAAAACTATTAATAACAATTATAGAGGACTACACGACGCAATAGAAAAATTGTAAAATAGTTCGTTGTCGTCAGTGGAATCGCTGCAAATAGTGGACGACGTAAATACACAGCTACAGGCTATAAATGACGCAAAAAATAATCGCGTTAGTGAAAAATTCGAGAGTGTATTACAGAAAGATCCTGATTTTAGCAAATGAAGACAAATTTGTGATGGTGCATCTACAACTTCGTTAAGTGAGTTCACAGATTGTTTTACTTATGCCTGTATTACATCCGTAGATGTCGACCGGTCATTTTCAAAATACAAACATATTTTCTCACCAAAGCGAACATCGCTGATGGAGACAGCTGTAGAAACATACCTGATGCCATTATACTATAGATCTTCCCCACTTTGTGATGACGACAACCAAACTACTTCATAAATCTGCTTAAAAGGGCGAGTTTTATACAAATTTTTATAAAACGTAACATTATTGTTAAAATTTATTTCCATTTATTGTACTTATTCAAGTATATGATGTAAACATATGAGTCATATGACGGCTCTGTCGGCCAGGTGACCTCGGCCAGCTTTAGTAATTAGAAAGAAGTATCGAATTCAAAATTATAATTTGATTAGGATTATTTTTTAATTTATTAGAATCATACCTATTGACAGCATGGTTACTTAAAGTCATTTTTGACATCCAGATATTTTAATGTTGATCCTAAATTAACGAAAGTAGCATCATCAGTATACAAATCTAAAATTTACATGTAACAATCTAAATATACATAAAAGTTCTGGTTCTTTGACACTTATAAATTTAGAAAAGTTATTTATTAAAAACGTTAAAAAAATTTGATTAGTTAAAAAGTTTTCCACTAGATGGCTATAGTATTAGAACTCTAACGTTTATTACAAATTAAATATTTTTATGATTGGATTATTATCTAAATGTTAGTCTAGGTTGCCTAGAGTCAATTTCGTTTTGAATTATCTAGCAAACAGCAAGAATCACAAAACACAAAATTCATTAAATATGAAACTGACTACGTCAATATTAATGGCCAAACGATGTACTTTGAAAGTAAAATACATAATTCTAAACATATCACGTGCCATTTTATGTAATATTGAAGTACCTACATGCGTGACGTGATTACACATTTGAGATAGACGAGTTTGGTCATTACAGGCAGTTGTTTCGTAACACATTGTCGGAACGTTTGTGTCGGTTCTTCAGTGACTCGGGGACGCCATTAAAACAAAGCACATAAGCTCGCCAACATTTTATTGACCAAAAGGGTCAAATAGAGGATTACAAAATGCGGATGGGTCACGAATCATCATACAGATACAAGAGGCAAATATTATTTAAAACTGAAATTTTCTTAACAATTAGAAAGTGTAAACTTATCAACAGAAATTAACTCTGGAGAGATAATTGGAGTCAAAAATTCACCAAAGAATATGCGAACACAATAAATTGTTTCAGAAGTAACTGAATAAAAGAAATAGAATACCTATCCTCAATTTTCAAACACAACTTATGTATGGGTGTCCCAAATGCGTTGTGATTGCAAGGAAATCTCCGCTTTTATAGTTTGAATAATGCAAATGGCATACTTTTGGGCTCTCTGTTCAAGACCAATTCAGTGGTAGAGACAGAAATCTGCTATATTTACTTGTTTTCGAGTTACACGCCAATATTGAGAAAAACAAATACAGATATCTTTTTGAATACAAAAACAAATTTAACGAATTTGAACGCAGAATACCTTACACCCCTTTATAGTTAACCTCCTCATTTTTTGGTTTACTGAAAATACATAATAGTGGAGCGAAATCGACCTAGGAATGTGTCGTTTATTTTTTTTTGCGTAGAACCAGATAAAACTATAGATTTTGTAGAGTAGGTTATTTGGGACCTGTAATGGGTAATTACGATATTTTTCTGTGGTAAGGATATTTTTTATTTCGAAAAAACTTCAGAAATTGTCTATTTAGAAAATTCGTGTTTTTTAAAATTTACATCCCCATATCCTCAAATCTAATTGCGCTATCGATCTGATTTTTTTTTTAAATTCAAGTACACAAGTAAGCGCCTCCAATGGTGTTTTTGTTTCTATTGATTATTGTTTATTATTTTCTTTAAATAATAATGAAGTTATTACTTCACTAAGAATGCACTCATATTTTCACCAAGCGACAAACTTTTTTATTTTTGCAAATTTTCATATACATGATGCGGAGCAATTGAAGCCAAGATACGGGAGCAGTTTTTAAGAAAAAAAATTTTCATTTAGGACATAGTTTTTTATTTATGAATATTTTTGTGACGCAGTAGCATATGGCACAGACTCGGCAGGCGCGCGATTACCACTGCATGATTAAATATAGACAAAAAATTAGAAACAAGTAGAAAGTATCAATTTTAATCAAAGGTCATCTTAACATACATATTTATTGTTTTATAAATACTTCAATTTTAACAATAATTAAAAAAATTCCAAGTTTTGCGGTACATACACGTCATTTTTGTCATCAATATCTCCTTTTGCCAATGCCGTTGATAGTTGACGTATATCATTGTAAGAACAAGTTAAACCAAGCTGCGATAGAATATCCAAAATGTGTTTGCTAGGAATAAGGTGATATATGTGTAAACCCAATCCAACATGAAAACTATTTTTTTTTAAATGATTTGTCGAAAAGTCCCATTATGACATTACATGGAATGACTGCTAACTCACTCGTTTCTCTAATATCAGCCTAACAAAAAAAAAAGTCAAACTTAATATAACTTTGAATAAAATACTGCTTACCTTCGCAAATAATTTACCATCTATTAACCAAGATATGAAAAGACGTAAAATATTTGGAACCTGATTTTCAAATTCTACTTTATTAATATCACCCGGTGTGGGAAATCCCTGCCTTTTTAAATCAAATGTATCCATTGAATTGCGTAAAATAGATGCTGCTCTGAGGAGAATCTGTATTTCCGAAGAGTCGTTGAGTTTGAAATTTTCTTTAAAATCGCTACTACTTGATGACGAGTTAAATTTGTCAAAGTTATCGGGTAAGTGTGTAGCTTCCGGATTATTTTTAGTTCTTATGTGCTATTTAATATTTCTTTGAGTTTGAGATATGTAGTAGCTGTAACACAATTTATGATATTTTGCATCATATGCGAATAAATCTTCATAGCCAGTTAATTTAGCAATCATATCTATATCATGTCGTTGATTTGCAGCGTCCATAATTTTTAAATAAGTAGATTTTCCGGATCCTAAAAGTACTTAAAATAGATATTTACATAAGATTTAATGGATTTGCTTACCTGTTTGTACTGATACTAATTGTCGTTTGTTCTTTGTTCCACTTTTATTACAAATTAAGCACATAGTTCGGTTATTATAATGAGAATTAGAGTGATGTGTTACAGAAATAGGTTTTACACTTTGAGAGGTCTGACCACCAATCGACTGCGAAGAAGAAATATTTTGTTGACTTGTATAAGTCTGGCGACAATCTACGTGATATTTCACTTTAATTTTTCCACTCAAAATACCATCCCTTTGAAGTAGAATTTGTTTCCCACAGACATCTTGCCTTTTCTCAGCACTAGATATTAATAATAACAAGCCTTGCTTTCTAGGTCTCTGTACCACAGATTTGTCATCACTACTCACCGTTTTTTTACATATAATACACTCCATTATAAATAAATAATAAATCTTAAAAATAACTTCTGAAAATTATATCACACACAACATCCACGATGTACATGAATTCACTATTACGACAGCACAACCATATCGTATTTAGCGCTCGTGGGGTCGCAGTACTTGGTACCGGCAGTCACGCGCCGTGACGATGCGGTGTACATACACTACCGCGTCACAAAAATATTCATAACTAAAAAGCTATAGGTCCTACATGAAAATTTTTTTCTTAAAAACTGCTCCCGTATCTTGGCTTCAATTGCTCCGCATCATGTATATGAAAATTTGCAAAAATAAAAAAAGTTTGTCGCTTGGTGAAAATATGAGTGCATTCTTAGCGAAGTAATAACTTCATTGTTATTTAAAGAAAATAATAAACAATAATCAATAGAAACAAAAACACCATTGGAAGCTCTTAGGTGTGTACTTTAATTTAAAAAAAAAAATCAGACTTTTCTAAATAGTCAATTTCTGATGTTTTTTCGAAATAAAAAATATCAGTACCACAAAAAAATATCGTAAATAGCCATTTCTCATGTAAAACTGTTTACTTTATAAAACCTATAAGGTCTGATCTGGTTCTACACAAAATTTTTTTTTCTCGAGAACGGAGAGATTTTTATAGTCAATTACGCTCCACTATAAACCAAATATTCCTTTATGATCGATTGTTAGACCAATTAATTCTCCGCGTCATAACTTAGCAAAATATTTACTGAAAATTATTAATCCGCTTTTTGTTAATACCCAATCGTATATAAAAGATAGTCAGCATTTTTTTGAGAAAATTTTTAGCAATTAATATTCATGATATACATCTAATGGTGAGTTTTGATGTAGTTAGTATTTTTACTAATGTCCCAGTGCATAAAACTTTGGTAATAATTAAAAACAAATTGCTAAATAATAACAATTTAGCGGAAAGAACTAAACTCAGTGTAAACAGTTTAATGGAATTATTGACTGTTTGTATTAAGAAAATTTATTTTCAATCAGCAGGATTTCGGTATGGCTATGGGATCTCCATTATCTCCGATATTAATTATTATATTTATGGAGAATTTTGAATTATATTATATCAAATTATGTACATAAACCGATTATTAATTAGGTGGCGATATGTCGACGATATGTTTGCAATTTGGTCTCATAATATTGAGTTAATACATAAACATTAATGACAAAGAATCATCTAATAAATTAACTTTTGAAGTAGAAAGTAATAATGAATTACCTACACTTCTTGGTTATTTTGGTTAAAAAAATTGTTAACACATTTGAAATTAATGTACACAGAAAAATAACACATATTAATAGATATTTAAATTTTAAATCTAACCAGGCAATTAATGTAAAAAGAGGTGTTGTTAAATGTTTGTATGACAGGGCAAAAATAATTTCATCTAATGATCAAATATTAAATAATGGGAAAAATGTATTAAACAGGTTTTATTAAATAATGAACATCCCGAATTTTTTTGTTGATAGAACTCTAACAAATATTAAGACTAGACTTAATAAACCGGTACAACAAAAACCTGAATATCAATATACAATAATTCCTTATGTACAAGGTTTATTTAAAAACCTACGTCGTGTTGGAGATACGTAGTATTTCAAATTAATACTTCGAGATCCATTTTAACAAAAACAAAACCTGAAGTGGATCGGAACCTTTGATGTGAAGATAACACTGACGTAGTTTTCCACGAAACACCAAAACTCTATGATTCTATGATTAGAAGGTTTATTCATCTCCAGATGATGCCAACTTGGTTGGTGAAACGCGCGTCGAGTGCAGTATATGGTGTTTTGGTGTTTTGTCGAAAACTACGTTAGTGTTAAAAACAAAATCGGTAATTTGTGAGCAAAATTCGAAAAACTGTACTTAGAGTATTCCGTGTGAGTGCAATAAACATTATGTGGGAGAGTCTTCCAGACCTCTCAGTGTAAGATTAGGTGAGCATAAACATTATATTAGAAATGGTGAAACTGAAAAATCGAAAGCTTGTGAAAGTGGACATAGAATAAACTGGGATTCGACAAAAATTTTAACGAGAGAAGCGGACAGCAAAACAAGAAAAAATAAAGAATCGGCAAAATAATATTATTGAATGAAGAAAAATGTTTATCCTATCGCTATGCAGATTTTGGTACGACGTGGTTACCAATGTTAAAAGAAGAATTGAACAAATTCAAATATTCATTTCCGAAATGTCAGGGAAATATATGATTATTCTTGTCTCATGTTAGTTGTCAAAAAACACTCTTTGACTAATCTTTTGACGTAAAGTCACAAGCGCAGAGGTTTATTTTTGCAGTGGCATAATTATTCATATGGTACGTCCCAAGAAGGAAAAAGAGAAGAATGCCACAAATAACGTTCAGATTAGACAATATTGAAAATTGTCCCAATTTAATTTTAGGCTGTAACTACTAAAAATGTTCAAAACCGGTATTAAGCTAAGCTGTAAAAATGTTCCGCAAAATCCATTGATGTAGTCGAAATTTTATGTTGTAGTTTTTGAGGTATGACATGGAAACTATCATTGGTTATAGCAACCTCGAATGCAGAGATTCAAGAGAATCGATAACCTCCTCTTATACCCGGTCTTACACAATGGACTTTGTTGTGTAGTATCAAAAATTAAGTTTTTAAAGTTTTTTCTTTCATTTAAAAATGAGAAATCTCAGGTCATCCAGGATTTAAATCTCATTATATTACAAATAACTATTATTTTATGGAGCGTGTTAATAATGCCTAGAAGCTGATTTTATACTTTATATTATTGTTCGATAAACAAATCCACGAACACAGAACGCTACAGTCTGCAGATAGTGATGATGACTTTACTTGCGTATTATACTAGATTCGCTAAAACTTGTAAGGAAACATTTTTGAATGTTGTTTATCGTTAGTATAATAATGGCAGGCGCGGTCATAGCGCGGGCCATGGGCCATGGCCCTCCCTTGAGAATTTACATGGAAAACTATCTCCATTCCACTTTAGAATAAATTAAACTAAGTTAATACTTTATGATTCAACGTATTGTGTTTCCTGGTTTTGTTGTTTGTTTATTATAAGTGTTCGTTGGCTTGGCTCTCCGTTCGTCTGTAATATAGACAAAACAACTTAACAACGCGAGCCACACCACTCCAACTCCCCCTCCCGTGGATCACCATTGCGTCGTGGTACATGTTCTCCAAACGGTAACTGAAATATAAAAAATCACATGAAAACTGTGTAATTGTAAATGAAGATATACGGAAGAGTCGGCAACCTTTGTTATCGTCTGATGTTTGATTATCCTGTACCGCCCGATACAATTAATTGACAATCATATACAGCAATTACTTTTTACAATATTATGAAAATCCTACCTTAGATATAAGAAATTTACTTGATAGTCGATCAAGGCAAATTGCAGAAAACAGATTAAGACCCATTATTCACTCGATTATATTTCTTGGAAAATAAAATATTCTATTAAGAGGGTATCGAGATGATGGAGATTTGTTAAATGAAAATAGTTCTGAGAATGATAGAAATTTGAGACAACTTCTGCGATACAGAATAGAAGCCGGTGAGACAGTATTAGAAGAACATTTAAAGAATACATCCTCCAGAGCTACGTATATAAATAAAAGGACTCAAAATGAGTTAATAGACTGTTGCAAAGAAGAAATATTCTGTCTTATTTTTAAAAAATAGCATATGCTAAGTATTTCAGTATTATGTTTGACGAAACTACTGATGTATCTCATACATCACAAATATCAATTGTTCTTAGATACATGGAAGGTAATGACGTACGGGAAGATTTCACATCATTTCTAGATTGCCATTCGGAAAATTATGAGTTAAATTCTGAAACTTTAGAACCCGTTTTGACTGGTCGAATTATAGGACAAACAGTAGTAAACCAAGTCAAGAAATTTTCTTTATCATTAGAAAAATGTATAGGAATTCGTACAAATGGGTGTAGCGTTATGGCATCTAAGCAACAAGGAGACGTTCAAGAAATTCAAAAGCCGATGCATTTGGCTATATGGTGCTACTGTTACAATCCTGCTCTTAACTTAAGTTTGTTGAAATCATCAAATGTCCAATATATTCGGATTTTCTTTCTTCACTGCATCAGCAAAACGCAATTTTGTTCTTAAAAACATTTTAAGGCAAGAACTTTCCGGATTATGTGAAACCAAAGAACGGCATAATTCGGTAATACAATTTAGGGGCTCCCTAGATAAAATTTTGGAAGCTTTGAATTTAATTTGCAATTTTGAAGAAAGAGAAGCGAAGAGACTTTTACTTAGCATGTCCAGTTGCAGTTTTATAATTGCTTTATACTGTTTAAGTGATGTACTTGCTATAACTCTACCATTAAGTAAATTATTGCAAACACAAAATATTGACGTTCAAATGGCCCAGGATACTGTACTTCACACAATTTTAATTTTGAAAGAGAAGCTTCAAGATGCAGTAAAGCATTTTGATTGTTTATTTAGTGATATTAAAGAATGCCTCCAAAAAACTTAACATCGAATTGAATATACCCTAAAGAATGAAATGAGATGAGAAATCGTTCTAACCGAAGTGTGAATACGCCACATGAATATTACAGAATTACTGTGTATATCCCATTACTTGAAAGTATCATTTTTGACTCTTGAGTCCCGCTTTAAAGAAGAAACCCTTTTGTTTTTGTTTTCAGACTCTTTTAGGATGTCATCATTATACATAAGTTTGGCTTTTCTTATTACTTTTTTTAAAGTTGCTGCATATTTGTAAAAATATTCTTTTTAAAATAAATCCCTCTTTATACTGATTAAACAATACCTTTTTGTGTTCAGATGAAATTCATATTCCTAAGGTTATCCGACGTATTTTATTGAGTTTTGTATTTAGTACTCGTTCTGGAAAATATTTCTCTTGTAAATAATGTTGAAATCTCCACATATGACAGTTATATTTTTGCTTTATTTGCTAAAAAATCTAAAATACTATCCATTATGTTAAAAAAGTATCAACTTCACCTAATGAAGATCTATACACCGAGAGAATAATTAAATTCAAATTTTCCATTAGGACCGTTGCGCATTCACAATGTAACTCCTGGCTTTCTTGGTTCAGGATATCCTGATCTACAAAATTGTAATTTTCTTTAACTAATATACAGGATCAACTATGACTTAATATTGATCATGAATAGCATGATGTGTTTTTATAACCTTCAATATGAATTACGTTCAATTCTAAAAATATTTCGACTTGACATTTTGTTTCGTAAGCTCTGTATATTGCGGTGTAGCATTTTGTGCACCTTCGTTTGTTGTTGGAGTATTTGTTCTTCTTTGTTGTTGAAAATTTGTATTATTATATCTTCTTTGCTGTATGTTTAATTTTTTTGAAGTCATAATCTCTGATAACAACGCCCTCAGTCCAAAATTCTGGACCTTTTTCGGCATTTAAGAACTTTTGTGAAACTCCAACTTTAAAAGCAGAACACGATCCCTAGGTGTTTAACTTCTTACATGAGAATACACTAGATTCTGTATTTTCTAAATTTTCTGTTAAAAAGTCTATCATATCTTCAGCAATTGCATCTTTGTTTACTATGCATCCTACGTATATCCAGGATCTCCGTATCGCACCCAGAATTTTTCGTTTGATTTGTCTTTTCCTCTCCCAATATTGCAGGCGAGCTGTTTTTATGGCATTCCCGGTGATTTCTTTTTTTAATGGCGGTTTAAAACCATCATTGCTTTCCAATGTCGGAAATGTATTTGTGTTTATGTTTTAAGCCAAGAGATTTGTTATATTTATCTTTGAAATTTCAGTTGCATTGGTGGTGCTATTATACTTCTGAAATGTGATGAGCTTCCCTTTTGTGGTTTCTCAATATTTGTTTCCATTATTTCGTTTATATATAAATAAATAAATAAATAAATAAATAAATAATAGTCTTTGGTATATTGGAAATGTACTAATTTCCTTAGATATCCGTCTGGTAGAATAGAAGGCATGGCAACTCATATTTGAAATTTCTATTTCTGAACGCGAATAATCGCGAATGTAAGTAGCGAACTATTGCAAATATTTGCAAGCGAACATTCGGTAATTTTGGAAATAATTATACACTATAATAATATAGTAGCTAAACTAATTTATAATTTGCGCATGCTCAGTTCGACAAGTTTAACAAGATGCCTGGCTAAACATATCATTTTTATTAAAATACTTTGCGTCTACGATGAAGTAGAGACAAATTGTATTTGGTTTTGCATCTTCTCTTGATATCTACTTTTTAAAAACAAATTAAGGGTATGGATATTTCTAAACTATGTCTGATATGGTAAATTCCAAGGAGAGATTTGAAAATGAAAAGACATTGATTAAGGATATAGCTGCGAGTAATGGATATTCTGTAAATTTAATTGATAAAATAATTAGGAAACGAAAATTTAAAGTCACTTCAAATTCCTCGACCTTTTAAAATGAAAGAGAAAATCCGAAATTTGTATCGATTCCATTTGATCCTCAAATCACCCGTGGTATTGGTAAGATTTTTTAAAGATATGGGTATGACAGTGGTTCATTCATCGGGAAATAAACTACAACAACTTTTAGGCAATCCAAAAGACAAAATTCAAACAAACGAAAAGTCGGGGATTTACGAAATTAGCTGTAAGGACTGTAATCAAAAGTATGTTGGACAGACTAGACAATCAATTCAAACTAGATTTAAAGAGCATATGGCCCATCTCAAATATGGTAGAATACATAATTCTGTTGCCCAACATGCGATTGAGAAAAACCATAAAATGGATATTAGCAATTTAAGATTAATTAGGAATGTAATAAATACTAGACAGTTGGATGCATTTGAAAGCTTGGAAATCACAAAATGTAAAAACAGCATGAATAGTGACAATAGTTTAGATATAAATAGGATACATTGTTAGCATAAGGTTAGTTTTAATTATCTCCAGATGATGCCAACTTGGTTGGTGAAACGCGCGTCGAGTGTAGTACATAGTGTTTTGGTGTTTTGTGGAAAACTACATCAGTGTTATCTTCGCATCAAAGGTTCTAACCCATTCCAGGATTATTATTATTACTAACTATATGATCTAAAACCATACTATTGCTCTATAGATGACATTATATTTTCTATATAAAAAGCACTCTTCTTTGATCAATATTTTTAAGACTTTTATGATAAAATGAGTATGTTTTTGCATTATTACATATGTTTTTTCCACCCCTCTTAATGACCAAAACTTACAATAAAATATCAATATTTACCGATATTTTACCAAACTGCCCAAAACTAATAATATTTGTTAATGTGTCTATAACAGATACTTTTCTTATTAAAGTACTTCAAAACAAAATAAAATTTTCTCTTGTGAACTTATATTGCTATAACATTTAAACTGATTTAATTATTGTTTAATATTAAAAACATGTTTGTAAAATAATTTATAAGAAATATGCTAAAAATACTTACATTAACATGTAAACAAATTGTTAGCCCTAAAATATAACACATTCATATAAAAGTAATTACTACCCACATCGAATAAATTTCAACTTAAAATTATAAAATTTCTCACAAATTTTACATAAAACATTCAATATATAATACATATTCAGTGTGTTTCTTTATTGAAATTAAAAAAATAAATGTAAATAAAACTCCGATGGTGTGTAGGTATTCCACGACAAAAATAAAAAAATATAATCTATTCAGAGGAGCATTTGTCGCCAAGCAACCTCAATACAATATAATGTAAGTTTGGAAACCAATAAGCCATTTCGGACATTGTTATTCTAACAAGAACAAAATATACATATTACAAAAACACATTACAAGTATGTAAAATGGACAGCTTGTTCAAACAATAAAACGATTGTAGATATATAGGGTGGATCAAGTTCCAGAACGTTTTTTTACTTTAAATTATGAAATAACAAAAATAAAGCAAATCAAGAAATAAACGAATTGGGGTTCCAAGAAGATGGCTGTCCTGCACATAACATTAATAATGTTAGACGGATATTGCCGGAAAATTTTAGTAACCGTATAATTTCAAATAGAGTACCAGGATTGTGGCCTCCCTACTTGCCTGATATAACCCCTCCTGATTTTTATTTGTGTGGTACAGTGAAAAATGAAGTGTATAATTTTGAAAGCTCGGAAACTATCGATATAGACAGATATAGGTATGTTTTCGGCACAGTAAATGCCACTACTCTCAGAAGAGTAATCAGTTAGGCGTAGATGCCAAAAATGTATTCAGCTAAATAGGGGTCATATTGAACAGTTTCATTAAATCTTCTTACTTCTCTACTATCATTTCTTCTATTATGTTAATTTACTGGTATTAGAAAAAAATTCTCCATATCGATTATGTTCAGTATTTTAACAGAAAATTAAAATTATTTAAACATGTCAAACTGGTAACCTTAATTATTACTGTTATTTCTTATAATTAGAGTTGGCATTTCGATCCGAAAATCATGGGCGGTGCCAGGTAGAGAAATACCCAAGTACGTAACCGAGACTTGTTTACTATTTTAGTCTACTGTTATGCATCGAGGTGTCAATAACGTAATTTATTTCTCTCCGTTGTATTGTTGATAATTTTATTTTTTGTATTTTATTCTTGATATTAATTTAATAGTAAAGTATGTCAGATCTGCCCAAGGGTAAAAAACGGCCATACAAAGTGAATAAATTTATTAGTGAATTCCCGGATTTATCCTTATTATTTCTGATATGCTATTAATTATCGCGAAATGTTAAAAATATAAAATTTTGAAGAAAGTACGACGAAAATGTGAACGAGATTTAACTTTAAAATTACGGATGTGACAATAATCGTAAGAAGATATCTGAACTTGGATCGTCGCCATTAGAAATTTTGTTATTTAAATAATTCTTGTCAAACATTTCTATTCAGTTTTACGTTAACTTTATACTTCAGAGCAACATATTAGTCAAATTGATACCTGGCGCGTTATTACTAATAGTCCGGGGAAGATAAAAATAATTCTTTTCATCATTCATGTTAAGAATTAGAGTTGAAAATTTGAGTTTAAGTGTATAAATATATATTTTTGTATAATTAACTTTCTTTATGTAACAAACACTCTTTCGGATATGTAGTTGATTAGAAATTAAATTCGAGGAAGACGGATTAAATTCAATATTAATGATAAAAATAGTAGGAATGAGTTCCAATGTATAAACACCAAAAAAATAACATGAAATTTTTAAAATGCAAATTTACACAGAAACCAACCCGTTAATCAAGTTCACCCCTATTAGCTGTCAGTGGCTATTTTATTTTTATTGCAAACACCAGTTATTATCATCATTATGTATCTGACTATCTCTGCAATATTTACATTTATCATTGCTAGACAGATCTTTATTTGACAATATTGTTACGTGTTTGCTATCCCCACAAACACCTATACTCGTAGATTCGTTGATTGAAAGTCCAGGTAACACTTAATCACTACTTTATTTACTAATTAATAACAATAGATTAATTAATGGCTTAACTATAATCACAACTGAACACTTATAAGTCTCTTTCTTATGGCTTCTTCACTCGTTCACGTTCGACTTCAGACTGATCTCGGCCCACCGTGCGTCTTATTTATACATCCATTCTCCCGGTCTAGAGCACTCCAGAATATTCCCGGCCGTTCGTGTACAATTCCAGCCTAATCTAACCAGTCTGCACAGTCCAGTGGCGTAACACTGCCCCTCCTTAAGCCTGAACGTCCCGATCAGGCAATTCATTATTCCCTGCATACTTGGCTAGTCTCTCTATGTGCACCACCTTCATCTTGGATTTTGGACTTTGCTGAATTCTATATACAACGTCGTTTAGTCTGGTGACCACAGTGTAAGGACCTTCCCAGGGCGGGTGAAGCTTCGGGGACCTGCCTTTCTTTCGTTGTGGGTTATATAGCCAAACCAAATCTCCAGCCTGGAACCCTCCTGAATTCGCCTTAAGATCATAACGAGCCTTCATGCGATCACTTGCTATGGCAATTCGGTCTCGTACCAGCTCATGAATGTTCCTTAGCCGTTCACCAACTTCATCGGCGTAGTCATTTACGGAAAGTCGCTCCTCATCCGGTGTGCCAAACACCAAGTCACATGGCAGTCTAATCTCACGTCCAAACATCACGCGAGCCGGTGTCTGTTTTGTTGTTTCATGAATGGAGGCCCTGTATGCCATAAGGAAAAGAGGTAAGTGACGGTCCCAATCTCTCTGATGTTTCTCAACCACTTTGGATAGGTGCTCCTCCATGGTTTTATTATATCTCTCCACCATTCCGTCTGATTGTGGATGTAGGGCTGTTGTTCTTGTCTTATGAATTCCCAGTAAGCGACACATCTTCTGAAATACCCCTGATTCAAAGTTTCTTCCTTGATCCGAATGCAATTCTAGGGGCACACCAAATCAACATACTAGATTATCTACCAGAGCTTGAGCGACAGTGGCTGCTTCTTGGTTGGGTATGGCATAAGCTTCAGGCCACTTACTGAAATAATCCATGGCAACTAAGATGTATTTGTTCCCATCATCTGTCACGGGGAATGGACCAGCTACATCGATCGCAATTCGCTCAAAAGGAACCCCTACGTTATATTGTTTCATTTGGCCCTTACTTCTTGTCCGTGGCCCCTTACTTGCCGCACAAACTTCACATTTGCGGCACCAAGCTTCCACATCTTGGCGGCTGTTCACCCAGTAGAATCGTTCGCGTACTTTAGTGAGAGTTTTGTTGATGCCAAAATGTCCGCCAGATGTTCCATTATGCACTTCCTGGAGTACTTTTGATATGCGACACCTGGGAATTACCAATCTCAAAGAAATTTTCTTCCCGTCTGGACTTTCCCAAGCTCTTTTCAACAGTCCATCCTCTACTCTAAGGGAATCCCATTGTGCCCACAAAGCCTTCAGTCCCATCGCCTTGTCTGAAATGTCCTTCCAGCCTGGTCGGGCTCCTCTTTCTTTCCATTCCAGAATAGGACCAGTTTCTTGATCTTTTAACTGCTCTTCTCTTAATGTCTCTCTTGTCCAATCGTCAGGAACATCAATTTTAACGGTGTTTACAATTATTATCCCTTGTTGTTTTTCTACCCGGTGGCAGTGCTTGCAGTCTTCCTGACACGGTCTTTTGGAAAGGCCATCTGCTATATTCCGCGAAGTACCAGCTCGCCAGTTTTCCTGCGGCTTCTCCATCACTGCGACCCTCTCAGGGATGCGCTGACGACAGTTACTCTGAATATGGCCCACTCTGCCACACTTATAACAACGCATACGTCCTCCACTCTGTCTCCCACTACTTTGCTGTTGGGTTTGTCTCGGATCTTGAATGTTGAGCTCATGACAGTTCCTCTTAATATGGCCCAATTTGCCACACATATAATAACGGATGCCTCCATTCGGCCTCCCACTACTTTGTTGCTGGTCTTGTCTCTGCTGGGAGTTAGATTTCGTCAGTAGTTGGGTCAACATCTTGTGTAGATCGGATATCAGGTTTTGTGTTGTGTTGTCTGGCTTGTTTTCCTCCACACTCACAGCTCGTACTCTCTGATTTGATTGTGTGGTATCCTTATAGACAGCCTCAATCTCCAGTGCATGTACTAAAGCCTCACTACTAAGCTTATGCCTGGCCAACTTAAGAATTCGCCTGACTTCCTGGTCCCTTATTCCATCAATAAATGTACCAACTGCTAACTGTTGTTGAAATTCCATTGGTGCATCAGGATAGGCTAGATGGGCTAATCTTTCTACCGCAGCTTCGAACTCCTGGAGGCTTTCTCCACCTCGTTGTCTGCGTGATTTGAGCTGAGCCTGATATACTTGGGTGAGATGTTGGTCGCCATATCTTAATTCTAACGCTGCCTCCAAAATGCTAAAGTTTTGTTGCTGTGCGGCAGGAATTGTTTGGAGCAGGTCCAGTGCTTGGCCTCTTAGTGCTAATACCAATGCTGTTGCTTTTTCCTCATCGTTCCAGTTATTTGAACGTGCAGCTGCCTCAAATTGTCTCTTATAAGTTGACCATGAACTTTGACCGTCGAATGAAGGTGGTTGTAACCTAGCACCAGACGACAGTACTAATTGGCCTCCCTTCTCTCTTAATTGTTGTTTCAACCGGGCTATCTCCCCTTCAACTTCACTGACTTTTCCTTCAACAACACTGACTTTTCCCTCAACTTGACCGACTTTTTCTTTAACGTCACTGACTTGTTCTTCCACTTCACCGACTTTTCCTATAACATCGACTTTAAATTTTTCGGTGAGAGAGAAAATGGCTGCCTGCTGTTCCTCTAGGCTTCTTTTTATATCTTCGTTTTCCTCCAATCGTCTTATTTCCAGGCCCTCCATCATTTTTCTTAAGTCTTCTTTTTCTTCCTGTCGTCTTATTTCCAGGCCTTCGATCATTTTTATCAAGTCTTCTTTTTCTTCCTGTCGCCTTCTTTCCTGTTCTTCCATAATCTTCCTTTGTTCATCTTTTTCTTCTTGCCGTCTTTTCTCTTGGTCTTCTTTTTCTTCCTGTCGTCTTCTCTCTTGTTCTTCTTTGTCTTCCTGTCGTCTTCTTTCTTGATCTTCCATAATCCTCCTTTGTTCATCTTTCTCTTCCTGTCGCTTTCTTTCTTGATCTTCCATAATTTTTCTCTGTTCGTCTTTCTCTTCCTGTCGCTTTCTTTCTTGATCTTCCATAATTTTTCTCTGTTCGTCCATCCGTTGTAACAATGCTGCAAGCATGTCCTGTGTTTGCTTCTCCGCCATACTTCTTGTTGTTGGCATTAACTCACGACACGTAAATCAATTTCAGAATAAAGTTTATTACACTATAAAATCCGTACAATGTTGATATCGCGTCTATTTTAATAATGGAATGTTCCAGAAAAATCTCGAAACAGCACTAGAAAGTCTTATTTAGAGTCTATACCTCTTCTGTGGTGACAAAATTCACGTATCTCCACTAATTGTGCAATGGAATGTTCGAGAATTTTCACGAAATATCACTAATAAGTCTTGTTTTGAGTCTATAACACGTTTCCGTTAACACAGTCTACGTATCTTCTGTGGTTTCCAAATCGAATGTTCTAGAATTGTCACTAAAAGTCACTTATAGTCTTGTTTTTTAAGTCTACAACACGTTCCCGTCGACACAATTCACGTATCTCCTGTAGTTTCCAAATAGAATGTTCTAGAATTTTTCCGAAATTGCACTAGTAGTCCTTTTTCTCAGTCTACAACACGTTATTACTAACGGCACTCGCGTGTTTGCAGTTATTTCTAAATCGAATGTTCTAGAAACGTCTCGAAAATCCACTTTAAAGTCACTATTCAGTCCAGAAATAGTCCTCCAAACACTGTCCAGTAGCTTAATTCTTCGTGTTACCACTAATTTCTGAGAAGAACACTGTAGAACCTTTTCGAATATTCCAGAAATTTCTCTTCCAATCCACTTCCGACACCAAATTGTTACGTGTTTGCTATCCCCACAAACACCTATACTCGTAGATTCGTTGATTGAAAGTCCAGGTAACACTTAATCACTACTTTATTTACTAATTAATAACAATAGATTAATTAATGGCTTAACTATAATCACAACTGAACACTTATAAGTCTCTTTCTTATGGCTTCTTCACTCGTTCACGTTCGACTTCAGACTGATCTCGGCCCACCGTGCGTCTTATTTATACATCCATTCTCCCGGTCTAGAGCACTCCAGAATATTCCCGGCCGTTCGTGTACAATTCCAGCCTAATCTAACCAGTCTGCACAGTCCAGTGGCGTAACAATATTATACAGAAGATTATATTTGCAGCTAGTCAATGTATCGCTAGTTACCTAGCAGAAAAACATAATATATATGAGTATAAAAATGTATAAAACATAAAACAGATACTATAAAAAAATACATTTCAAACCGTTATAAAAACATGATAAAAGAATCGAATTACATAAAAAAATATTGTAATGTGTATAAAACATATGCTTGTACCTAAAATAAATTATGTATTAAAAAAAGATGTATTATAATATTATTAATCAATCGAATAGAAGCAATGAGTTAAAATGAAAGCCTTAAGAACTGATTTAAATTTATTACAATTAAGGGGCCTAGTCGGGAAAAAGCTTCGGATAGCTGTGTCACTCTCTAGAAAGTTTTTATACAAGCGCCGTTGAATAATTTTGTCTTGACTATACCTTCACTGGACGTTTTATTCACCGACTTCATTGAGGTGCGATTCCCGATAGAGGTAAAACTTCCCTGCTCCATTTGTAGTGACATAGATACTTATTTAGAAAATTCATTTTAACCAAATAGTACGGAATAAAAGTTTGAAACTTGCCGAGCATAATTATGAAGATTCATTCTAGAAGACATGTATGAATTTTACCTCGAATTTTACCGATTAATATCATAATTCAGGAGCTAATCACGTTCAAATTTCACTTATATTTACAGTATAAATTTTCCCTATATAAAGTGAAAATTAATTAAAATAGATATACATGTACTCTCTAGTACACTTTCAACTACTGATGCTCCAAATTTGATGTAATTTGACCAAACCGTATGGAAGAAATAAATTTTGAAAAATCACCTTACAAACACTGGTTCGATTAGCCCTCTTAAGTTGCTTTATATGAAGTCAATTATTATATATAAGCGAATAGTTAACGATCTTGCAAGTCTGAAATGTAGTAAATTGGATGCTCTGATATTATAATCGTGAAAATTCGGATACCTGTCGTAATTCTCTCTTTTATATATATTTCTAATAAACTTAGCAGAATACAAAGTATCTAGACTCAACACAAGTTTTAACTGTCTAATTAAAAATATGATATTTGATCATTTTTTACTAATACAATCGATATATTTACTTTTTACAACACCTAACACTTCCCACTTCAGATAAATTGCGATTGGTAGTGAAAAAGAGTTTTTGAGTTGCATTCTTGTTTAGTTTAAGTTTATGGGTAGTGAACGAAAGTTGAGCCTTCGTTAGTCCGATAAAGTGACATAAGGGATCGGTAAAGTCTTTACCGATCTGTTATATCACTTTTGGTTGACAACAGTAGGGTACCTAATTCAGCCACTGTAGTTGACAGTAATCTGATAAGCATATGACATATGTCAGTTGAATTTTAAGAATTTTGTTACTAAAGGATTTTAAGTTAAAAAGCTTTTTGAGACTAGCAAGAACGGTTGCAGAAACAATACCGAACGCAACATATCCGGAAAGTGGCTCGCAGACGCTCGGTACTCGTGTGGAAATTACCAGCTGGTCCAGTAAAGAATCATTTTCAGGTTTTATGATGTAAATAACTATTAAAATACAAGAAATGTGAACTATACAAAACCTGCTGTCATGTCGACAATTTGCATGCAAATAGGTTGTTTATTGTTTATAATCCAATTAAAAAGGTCACGTGATTGATCCAGATGCTCTATAGGAATATTTATTTAAGATAATTGTAGGCGATGTGATTTTCCAACGAGGCCTGAGTTGGACAACACGTCAAATCCAATAACACATTTTGCACGAGTTTGCATACATTATCTTTTCTACGATCACGTAAAAATCGAAAAATATAAACTGTGTATTGATGACAGGTTAAATGAAATATTAATAACAATGATATCCAGTATCTTAAATTAAGTTCCATCTGTCAACATGACAGTAGAGTGCAATAATATTTTTTTTGCACTAGTGCAATAAAGAGTCACTTTTACTGAAAATTAGTAAACGGCCTACTTTTTGCATGATCGTAGAAAAAAAAGTTTTTCCCTTTATATTTACACATGACAAATAGTTTTGTAAACATTTAAATTTTTCTGATGAAGGCTAAGGGCCTAGCGAAAACGTTAAACATATACAGGGTGATTGTGTGAGAATTCCCACCTCTATTAATTTCGTTATTTTTATTGTTGCGAAGATTAACAATTAAATAGTTCTAGGACTTTTATGTAGATTTTGAAAATTATATCAGAAAGAAAATGGAAGCTCAGACAAGTTATTAATTTTATTTTTGTAAATTGAACACCCTGTTTATTTTTACATATTTGAATATAATGCTTTCTCACGAATACAATGACATAGGGACTGATGGGTCTATCACTAATACTAAGGGAGATATGAGGGAAATTTTGTGTGAGTCCCACCCCCCGTTAACTCTGTTATTTCTGGCTATTCAAAAGTAGTTTATAAAAAACAAGATTTTTTAAGAATATTTTGAAAATAATATTAACAAGACAATTGAAACTATTTTCAATAAAATGTATTTTCCACATATACAATGTGTCCCACGAAATGTGGGATTACATGAGTATCTTGGTTATAAGTGGACATAGAGAATCGCTTAAACGAGCAAAGTAGTGCAGAGTTTTATACCCATTCACGGCGTCCAGAAAACAACTGAATTTCGATTGGTTTAGATTTCGTTTAGGAAAAAAAACCAAAACTGTCATTTTTATAATAGCTTATAACTTTTTTTATTTGTGATTCAATTACAAAATATTTAAAATCGTTTTTCAATAATGTTTTAAGGACTTTACAGTGGCATTCTTAATATATTTTTTCAAACAAAAAATTTTAAAAATACAACAATCCATAATAAAAAATAAAGTTGATGAAATTTTTGTTAAAACTGCTATTTGAAAAAATAACTGTAAAGTCGTTAAACAAATATTGTAAAATGATTTTTTTTAATTGAAAGACAAATAAAAACGTTACAAGGCATATTTAAAAATGGCAATTTCGGTTTCTTCTTGAACAAAATCTAAATCAATCGGAACACAATTGTTTTCTGGACGCCATATTAATGGGCATAAATTCTGTACTACTTTGCTCATTTAAGCGCTTCTCTATCTCCAATAATAATCAAGATACCCATGTAATCAATCCCACGTCCTGTGGGACACACTGTATAGTCAGAAACAACAAAGTTAACGGGATGGGACTCACAGAAAGCTTCCCACATATCTCCCTTAGTATCAGAGATAGTACCATCCACCTCTACATTATTGTGTTCGTAAGAAACCGTTCCATTCAAATATGTAAAAATATACCGGGTGCTCGATTAAAAAAATAAAATTAATAACTGTAGGCATCTGGTGTGAGCTTCCCTTGTTTTTCTGATATGATTTTCAAAATCTACATAAAAAATCCCATAACTTTTGTATTTATCATTTTCTTCGCAATAATAAAAATAAAGAAATTAGGGGGGGGTAATTCTCACAAAATTACCCTGTACATACATAAGGCAACCAACCAATATAGTTTTTGATTTTAATTTATGAACCTTGTCCCCAGAAGTCTACAAAAATGAATATAACATCAGATGTTCAAGAAAATTTGGGTGGCTTCGTGGTCGAGTGGTAAGGATACTTGCCACTCACTCTGAAGTCCCGGGTTCGATCACCGGTGGAGAAGCTAGGATTTCTTCTAAACCAGAAAGTAATCCTAGCGTAATCAAATATTGGGTCTGTCCATTGTCTCTAAATGTGTATCCCTCTTCTGAAAAAGGTTTCTTGAGATACCTTTAGGGACACAGGAAGTTGTATTACCCTGTGGTGTTTAATTTAATATGAAATTTAATTTATCCCCAGAAGTCTCCGAAACTTAATTATAACATTAGACGTTCAAGAGATTTTATTTACATATCTTATTATTTCTCAACACCAAAATAATACATGACTATCCCCTTCTAAAATTTTAAAGAGGTAGGTCACCTGCAGACGTAGATATATAGCTTTTTTAATTTTTAAACATCAAACACTAGTGCACCAAATGCGGATTTAAATTTCTCAATAACGATAGAATCAAGCCATGTTTTTCACTCCAATGGTATAATATGTAACTTAGCCATAAAAGTAATTATTTTTATTAGTACAGTACAACGAGATCCATATGATCTAGATAAATAACATTTTAATTCTGCGTTTTTTAACAGATGTTTCTGTGTTCTTTCTGCGACTAATCTACATATATATATATATATATATATATATATATATATATATATATATATATATATATATATATATATATATATATATATATATATATATATATATATATATATATATATATATATATAATATTTAACTAACAAATCTGAATCAATGTAATTAGGAGCATACCGAGTGGCCACGAGTCAATGTACGCCCCCAATATTTTGGTTGTTTTTGAATTTAAAAATTTGGTTTTTGGTACACATAAATTAGACAATAATGGGCTACTTTTAGACTAACAGAAATGAAAATATCACTTTCGGTTGAACCGGAAGTGACAGCAACTTTTTTTCTTAAATGGAGTGACTATATTTTTTTGATGGTTTCTCATTAAGCATAAATTTCTAAGTGCAACAGTTTTCTCAGATTTTAAAAATTCCAAAAAATTAGTGAGATCCGAACAATTTTTTAATTTCTTCAAAATGGCCGCGTCAGATGAATGCGATGTAAGAAAATTACTAAGCAGGCTATGGACATTATTAGTAAGGTTGTAGACTGGTATGTAAAGAAGAAAATAATTGTTTCATTACTGATAGGTACCAGTATTTTTAAGTTTTTTTTTCAAAAAACGGAATTTAATTTTTATTTTTATTTCCGTAGGGGTCCTATGGAAATTTTTTTTAATGGAACTGTGCTCTTTTTTTTATTAATCTGAAATAATGATTCATGAACTATAATTTTTTCGCCATTAATCATTTCTTAACGATATCCTTCGTAATAATAAAAGTATTTTTAAAAGGTAAGCGCCAACAAATCATTTTAATAAGGTACCTATCTACATTTAAATCTAAAATTGCAGATAGCCATGAAAATGACAGACATTGGCAACAATTGAATTATTCTTGACTTACTCACTAATTTTCTGAGGCAAGTGTATTAAATTTGTTATAAACAAGAAAATTAATATAAAATGGCTGAAAAATATTCAAGAGATGAGAAAGTTGATATGTTGATTATTTATGGAGAGACTCAATGTAATGTAACTAGAGCACAAACTCTGTATGCAGAGAGATATCCAGAAAGAAGACAACTTCGTAGAAACTATTTCGCCCGGTTGGAGCATTAGTTTAGAACTGACCCTGATATAGAAATTGAAGAAAGATTTATTGTGGATAAAGAAACGGAAATTAATGTATTAGCTTTAGTGCATGTTGACCCAACCATTTCGGTAAGACAAATTGAACATGAATTACCAGTTTCCAAAGAATCAGCCAGGAAAATTTAAAAAAAACACGGCTATCGTTCTTATAAATATCAATTGCATGAATTTTTGTATGAGAATGATTATCAACAAAGAATAACTTTTGTAATTGGTTACAGTTACGCCAATTAAGAAATGAGAATTTTATCAAAAACATTTTGTTCACTGATGAATCGAGATTTACAAATCTTGGGTTATTTAATCGAAACAACACTCGATATTGGGCAATTGAAAATCCTCACATTATGACACAGGGGCGGTTTCAGGAGCGGTTTGACTTCAATGTTTGGTTAGGCGTACTGAGCGACCATATCATAGATCCAATAATTTTTGACGGAACTTTAACTGGACCAAGATATTTAGAATTTCTCCAAAATATAATAGTTCCACAGATTAATCAAATTCCCAATACCAATATTGACGACGTTTACTTCCCACAAGACGGGGCTGGACCACACAATGCTATTATCGTTAGGGATTACTTTAATCAATTGTTTCCAGATCGTTGAATTGGGACCTATGGTCCAGTCAGATGGCCTGCAAGGTCGCCTCACTTAACCCCACTCGATTTTTTTATGTGGGCGCATTTGAAAAATAGAGTCTACATGACTGCTTCAACCACAAGGCAAGATCTGGAAGAAAGAGGTCGACACGAAATTGCACAAATAACACCTCAACAATTACAGAATGTTAGACGTGCAACAATAAGTCGCGCTACTCTGTGTATTAATCAAAACGGTGAGCAGTTTGAACAATTTTTATAATGGTTTATTATAATTTAGGTTTTAAATAGTTTTGTTATTCTATTTACTCATGGTTGTAATGTTTTATTAAAATTATTTCTTGTTTACATTTTAAAAATACTTTTATTATTACCAAGGATATCGTTAAGAAATGATTAATGCTGAAAAAATTATAGTTTATGAATCACTATTTCTGATTAATAAAAAAAAATAGCACAGTTCCATAAAAAAATTTCCATAGGACCCCTATGGAAATGAAAATGAAAATTAAATTCCGTCTTTTGAAAAAAAACCTAAATATACTGGTATCTATCAATAATTCAAACAACTATTTTCTTCTTTACAGACAAGTCTACAACCTTACTAATAATTTCCATAGCCTACTTAGTAATTTTCTTACATCGCATTCATCTGACGCGGCCATTTTGAAGAAATTAAAAAATTGTTCGTATCTCACTTATTTTTTGGAATTTTTAAAATCTGAAAAAACTGTTGCACTTAGAAATTTATCCTTAATGAGAAACCACCAAAAAAAATATAGTCATTCCATTTAAGAAAAAAAAGTTGATATCACTTCCGGTTTAACCGAACCTGTTAGTCTAAAAGTAGCCCATTATTGTCTAATTTATGTGTACCAAAAACCAAATTTTTAAATTCAAAAACAACCAAAATATTGGGAGAGTACATTGACTCGTGGCCACCCGGTATATGTATAGTAACGAAATAATGTCTATGATAACATAGACAGAATACTTGTTTATACAGTCCAGATAACACGATAAATCATAAACAGGTAAAGTTTAAAGGGTTTTGTGATTTTAAGCTTGAGGTACTTTGATTACTTTGTGGTTCTGTAATTTTCTCTGATTCAGGATTTATCTTAATATTATAATAAGATTAGTGACCCTATTAAATTTATAATATAATAATGAAAGAGGTAGGCATAGACGATAGTATTGTGTTTGGGCTAATAAACGTTTCGATAAACTAGAATTAAATTTTCCACAAAATAATTTTGAAATCATTTAGTAATCAGACAGAAAGTCCAGAATGTCAAAATTTCTCTTAATTATATATTGTAATTTCTCAGTAAACATTAAATCTATATTAAATATATATGACATGCGTTTCAAAAATTTAAAAATTATGCGGTTTTTAAATCTTTTAAATTGAAATTTAGTTGGAAAGCTCTTTGAATAAAAAGTGCAATAACTTGTGTAAATTAAATTTTGTACTTGTATATTTTTCAAAGAAAACAACACTAAAATTCAATCACAAAACCAAAAATACCTGCCTTTTATAACTGATCAAAATGAATTGATTATTTAAAATATTTCAGTGAACAAATGTTTGGCTCTATGATACACAATACTAGATATAAAATCATATATTTAATTTAAAATTCATCAATCAATGTACCAGGAAGAATTATACATAAAAATTAAATATCAAACACGAATAATAAAATTTTAGTTTACTTCTAGGTTTTGTAAATATTACGGAGTATGGATATGAAGTGTCAATATTGATTTTAGTATTTATTCTATTCAAATACCACGCGATTCCAGTGCAATCAACAAATAATGAATGAATGGATGGTTTATTATTAAATGTGAACTGACTATTTGAAAAAAATATATACAATATATTTTGTCTGCAATGGAAGGAAGATTTATGGATTCTTATTACACAGATAACACACATTTGCAGTTATTTGTGACTCCGACAATATTATATGGAAACACATATTTTTAATAGTGCTATTTGAAAGCGTAATTTTTTTTTACGTGTAGCATTCAAAACTTATAGTACGTTATACACTTTAATTTTGAGAAAAAAATAATTTTAGATGTTTATGAAAACTTACGTATAAAATAACAATTACAATCATTTAATATATACAGGGTGGGCCATTAATATTGCGCCATAGTTCAAGAATAGGTTTTTTGGATCAAAATATGAGGATATAACCAACTATACTTTAGTAAAATGTTGCTGTGGAAAAAGATACAGGGTGTCAAAGTTGAAATTATTTTTTCGTTTTTTTTGCAAGAACTCAATAACCTCTTGACCGATCTTCACCAAATTTGGTAAAGGAACATTTTTTAATCTAAGAAACAATAATTTATGTATCACATCACGTTAGACCATAGAGGGCGCCGCAGGAGCTCTATCTGATGATGAATTTTTTCTTTTTTTTTTTGAAGAAACGCTGTGGTACTTCTGACTAGAAAATATAAGGCGTCATTTCTACGTAAAAAAGGTACACTTGGTAGAACTTTATAACTCCAACCGTTTTCGAGGAAACTGCCGCTAAAGATTTCAATAATTTTTTGAAAGACAAATTCAAATTTAATGAAACAAATTGTATTTATTGAAAAAAGTACAAAACGTTAGTAAAAACAAAAGCTTAACAACAGCTCTCTCTCACTTTCTATGAACTAATTGCTGCAACTTAGAGAAAATGTTCGATATGCTTTCCACCTATTTCTATGCCTTTTCTAATTCTTTTGATAAAAGATTTTCTTACATTGAAAAATACATTTTGCTGTCCTCTAATAAAATTGGCTGCGTTTTGTATCTGATACCACAGTTCTTCTCTTGAATCGATAGTATTTGCATAGACTAAGGACTTCATATGCCCCATATATAAAAATCCAAAGGATTATAATCAGGACTGCTTGGTGGCCAAGCAAATTCATTTCCTCGATAGATTCATCTCTGAGGGAAAGTCACAGCAAGATGATTTTTGACTACAATGGAGAAATGAGGGGGAGCTCCATCTTGAATTAACCACATTCTTCCCATTATTTCTAGCATGAAATCATCTAATATATCCGCAAGAGTATTTCGAAGAAAAACAGACAAGACTGTCCATTTAAATTTGGAGGAAGGACAAATGGTCCCAATAACTAATCGCAGATAATACCACACCAAAAGATAATCTTAAATTCGTGCTGAAAATGCACTTATTTAACGGCATGAGGATTTTCTATTTCCCAGTTAAAAACGCCTCGACGAGTAAAAGTTGCTTCATCGGTAAATAAAAATTACAAAATTTCGATCTCTGTTGTGTTTATTGAGAAGAAATTGGCAAAATTCTAATCTTTGTGGATCCCTTGAAAGTAAATTTTGTACAGGAGTGAAGTGATATGGGTAGAAGCGTTCTTTGCATAAGACTTTTAGAACAGATTGTTTATTCACTCATGTTGCCGCTGATAAACGACTTAAGCTAACTTGAGGATCTTCATCCACACGAACTAAAATTTCTAGTTCTTGATCTGGAGTAATTCATTTCGGTCGTCCTACATTATTGTTATGGCGAAATGAACCCGTTTCTGCCAAACGACGAAACATATGTAGGAAAATCTTATGATTTGGCTGCCTTCTATTTAGGCATTGCACTGAGTATCTCCTAGCTGCAGTACGCCCGCTAAAATTATTTTGTGCGTAAACACACATCATATTCCTCATTTCTTCACTTGAAAAATTATTATTTCGAAGCATTTTAAGTAAAGAAGTTAAAGAACTTGATAGATTAATACGAGGACACAAGAACAAAATGAAACGACTAAATGACGTACATGACAGAACGAAGATGTAATCAAAGCACATTTTTCAATAAATACAATTTGTTTTATTAAATTTGAATTTGTCTTTCAAAAATTATTGAAATCTTTAATGGCAGTTTCCTCGAAAACAGTTGGAGTTACCAAGTTCTACCAAGTGTATTTTTTTACGTGGAAATGACGCCCTCATCAGACTTTCTAGTCAGAAGTACCACGTTTCGTCAAAAAAAAAAGAAAAAAAATTTGTCATGAGATACAGCTTCTGCGGTGCAATCTATGGTCTAATATGATGTGATACATAAATTATTGTTTCTTAGATTAAAAAATGTTCCTTTACTAAATTTGGTGAAGATGGGTCAAGATGTTGCTGAGTTATTGCAAAAAAAATGAAAAAAATAATATCAATTTTGACACCCTGTATCTTTTTCCACAGCAATATTTTATTAAAGCATATTTGGTTATAACCTCATATTTTGGTCCAAAGAACCAACCCTTGAACTATGGCCCATTATTAATGGTTCACTCTGTATATATAAACTTTCTAAATTGATACCATTACATCAAAAAGATTCTATAAATTAGGCTGGTAAGTTTAGACCAATCTCTATTTTGCCTCCGTTTTCAAAAAATTCTTGAAACAATACTGAAGATCCAGCTAACAAATTATTTTAAAACTAACAACCTTCTTAGCTCAAGTCAATTTAGTTTTAGATCGAAATTGTCCACAAATCTGGCCATAAATAGATTAACTGACATAATCACTAGAGGTTTTGAAAATGGCGAGCATGTACAGGCCCACTGTCTAGACCTTTCCAAGGATTTTGATTGTGTGTCACATAATATTTTAATTAATGAACTAAAATGTTATAATTTTGAAGTAAGTAATATCAACTTAATACGGTCATATCTGACGAATCGATATCAGTTTGTCACTTACCACAACACAAACTCATGTATACTAAATACGGTATACGGAGTGCCACAGGGCTTAGTATTGGGGTCGATTTTATTCCTCATATACATTAACGACTTAACTGTTATCACCTCTCCGAAATTCATCTTATTTGCAGATAATACCACTATCATCCAATCACATAAAGATCCTGATATCTTAGGTACTAACGTAAATGAGACACAGTCAAAAACACAGGATTGGTTTGTTGCAAACCAACTTAATTTAAATAATTCAAAAACTGAGACAATGATCTTCAGTTTAAGAAACTTAACTGGAATGATTTCTAAAGATAGAGTCAAATTTCGTATATCTCGACTGTAAACTATCGTGGGAAAACCACACACACTTTCTCTGCAATAAATTTTCTAATATATATCTGCTTAGAAACATTGTTAATAATGTATCGCAGAAAGTACTCATCACAGCATACCATAGTCTTATACATTCCTCTCTATTTTATGCTATCTTGGTTTGGGGACACTCCAGCCATAGTTCCAATGTCTTCGCCCTCCAAAGAAGAGCATTACGAATTGTGCCTGGACTAAAATATAGAGAAGATTGTAGAGAGGGTTTCAAAATGTTACACATATTGACTTTACCAAGCACATACATTTATCTCTTGTATATTAAAGAAAATCAAAACAAGTACACCTCACATAATGAAATTCATGGATATTCCACAAGAAAAAATAAAAATATTTACTAAGACTTTCTACGTCTCTCTAAAACTCGTACCGGGGCTAATTATCATGCGATTAGATTCTTTAACCATTTACCTGTAAGCATCGAACAACTTGACTATAAACAGTTTAGGGGTGCTATTAAAACATTTTTAATATCCAATGCTTTTTACACATTTGACAAGTATTTCTCAACAAACTCTAATGATTTTAATGTCATTCAATAGAAAATATTGCTTTTATGAGACAATTTTTGACGTTTCAAAAAGTCACATTGGTGGAATGTCACTAAGATTATTTTTAGACATTGGGACCGATTTTGCTCATCAATGAAATCCAATCTCTTCCTTGACCTCTAGAATGTGTTTACCAAATTTGAAAGCTTTATCTCAAAAACTGTAGCTGTTATCGCGAACCAGACAGACACACAGACAGACAATCTTTTCTGCCTGAAATTTTGTGTATCGTCATAATTCGTTGACATTCGTCCAGAAATGCAATAAAAATTTTCAAAATTTTTTTCACGAATACATAACTTCCTCACTTTGACGGGTGAGGAAGTAATAATGAAGTTGAGGTCAACCTCCGGTATACGGAAATGCTACCATCTTGAAAATATTTTCATTAAATAGATTCTGGCCGTTTATGCCCACAACCAAATTTTCAGATCAATATGTTTCTTCTTTCTCAAGATACTTCTAATGACCGGTCAAAAAAAATCACCCTATATATATACATATATATATATATATATATATATATATATATATATATATATATATATATATATATATATATATATATATATATATATATATATATATATATATATATATATTAATTTATTATATTTTCACATTTAGCAATATTATAAATTATTATAAAAGATTTAATAAATATAGTAGCATGCATACATTAAAAATGAACAATTTCAGAAAACAATTTTAATTTAGTTGTTAACATATGTGTAGAATAATTAAGTATTCATTGTTCATATAAAAAGGTAGTTAGTTGTAAGGTATTTGCAAAGCCAAATTGGCCATAAAAATTAATGAAAAACAAATAAAAAACAAGAAAAAGGTGTCAAGTCGAAGTCCTGGATCTTCACTGGCAGAGCTGACGAGAGACCTATTGTGTATTTCCTGCCATCGAAAAGGTGTCACCAATGTAGTCCCATATAAAAATTTCACTTCAATTAACTCCAGTAGTATTAAAAGTTGCATAATTTCAGGGGAAAGATTTCACCTATAAAAGAGACAATTGTTATAGTATAAACTTTTAAAAGGGGAAATTTATGAAAATCTAGTGTAGAGTCAATGTAATTGAACTTTATACAAAAGTTAAATAAGCAACAATCAATAAACAGGGGAAAATATTGTAAATTATCTTAAAACTTTCATAACGAAACATAAAAAGTGCATGGTCTGTAAAAGTGAATATAAACTGAAATAAAACTTACCAAACAGGGGTGCAGTAATGTGTTTAGATCAATGCCATAATAATTTTTCCAATATTGGGGTTGAAACATAAACATTTCTTGATTTTTGTATGTGTGACAGCATAGTTGAACTATATTTTCATAAAAAACTAAACAGGAAATCCATTGATGTGCAAAGATATGCCATGAGGACAAAGGAGAAACTCAGTGCTTCGTATGTGAGTGGGGGGTAGTTCAAGACACAGTGAAAGTGTGGTAAAAGGGGTGAAACCAATTTCGACAGCCTACAAAATGTACAAACAAAAATATTAGTTTTTGAGTAAAGATATGTTAACCTAGATATAAAAAGATTTGTTATCAGTAGTTATTTAGTTCTAGTTATATAAAAAAGGAGTTTGTTTAAAATGATAGGGCATTTGTTAAGAAAATTTTGAAAATGAGATGTGAAAGATAAAAATTTTTATACTGAACGTAACACATGCAAATTTACAGAAAATTCTCAGGAAAGTATCAAGAAAAGAATATTGTTTTAAAAAAAAGCAACAAAAAAGTAGTATAAAAGTTTTTATTTTCAAAATTAAAAATATTTGACATTAAAAAATAATTTGTGACAACTAGTCAATTTTGAAATTTGGTGATTTTACTATATATAAAATTAAAGTAAGCAGAGAAAACAATGGATAGTGGGTTGTTATTGATAAGGAAGAGGAGAGTTTTTGAAAATTAAGAAAGAATCGAAAAAAATTAAAGAGAAGAGAGACGAATAAAATAAAGGTTAGGAGTAAAATATGGTAAATAGAAGCTTGTAAATTAAGATTCAAGCCAGAGAATTAAATAAAAGAAACAGTAAAAAAAGTTTGTAAGTACTTACCAGTTATAAAAAAATCCAGCTACACAAAACACAAAATTAAAGTAAATAACTATACAAGCATATCAGGAAATTGGAGCGGCCATATCCAAACATTAAACAGCTGAGAAGAAACGACAGGTCGGCCAACCGCCAGGATAAAAATATAAGGTAAAATCTCGAGATTTTAAAATTTGGTGGGCTAATTTAAGTTAAGATTTGTAAATACATTTGTTAAAATTTTTAAAAAATATTTTATTAAAACAAACTCCTAAATTGTTTTCTGAAAGTGTTTAGTTTTTTTTTTATGTGTACTGATTTTGTGAATTTAAATTTTGAAAATATACTAACTAGAAAGAACAAAATTGAACCTGCATCCTGAGAGAGAGTAAAAGAAAATAAAAAGTAAGTAAAAACTTGTAAATTAAAATATGAGCTAGTTTGGGTATACAAGGGCATAAATTTTAATAAACCACAAAATTTTCAATTTTTACAACATTTTAATAAAACAAATTCAAATTTTTTTTAAATTATATAAATAAATAAAAATACAACAATACAACAATCCTCATTATCACAATAATATATATATATATATATATATATATATATATATATATATATATATATATATATATATATATATATATATATATATATATATATATATTAACAAAAAATTATATATTTTATCGGTACCCGACGAATTTGAGATCCTGAGATGGGCAATTACGTCAAATATATCTTTCGGGATGACAGCTTTGAAAAAAGTGTTCTATTATATGTAATTACGGAAGATATTTACTGTTATATTTTTAGCTGCAGCTATAAAGAAATTATTGAAATGATTTTCTGTTTCTTTGGGATCTAAAACTTTGCTAATATCATGAATTTATTTTGAGCAGTTACCTTGTAATTAAAGAGAAAATATTTTTTATTTTCCGAATCAACGCCTTGTACCTCAGAAGCGTTCTTTGACCCATGTATATAGGAAATTTTATTCTTAAAATGAGGCCTTCTAACGACTGTTGAATTCTTGCTAATAAAAAGTAAGACAGCCCGATATATTTCACGTTTCCATAGTTCATGATGTAAAATAAAAGACAACAGAGATATTTGACAAACTGAATTCCGAAGGCACGTTTGCAGGTACGACCAAACTTAATATCACTTGCATACTTTCATATGCCTAGGTAGATGCAGACGTAGACCAAGCTCATAAGCCTTGGAGAGAATTTAATATTCAGAGACTGACATGACTTGTGAACTCTTACACCAAGGTTAGCTCTATCGTAATACGAGAGCAGGGTTAGCTGTGGCAATAAATCAAAGTGGCCGTAATCGTTAACTTACATATCCACAGTATAACAGCACCAAAAATAAAGAAAACAACAAAAATATGATTTTAACAAGGATCGTTCATCTAATCAAAATCTCAAGTTTGTTTCGTATAACTTTAGTGCAGATAAGTTTCAAAATACAAGTATTATTATTACTATTATATATACGAGGTGCTGCAATGAGGGCTACTGTTTTTAGGCTGACCAGTTGGCGCCACTGGCGAGTAAGGTAGCTGTCAAAAGTTATTGTTAAGCGCGGAACAAGTTTATAGGATTTTCTTATAATTATTTTGTACACCAGTAAATAAAAAACTTGTTAATTATGCCTCAGTGCTGTGCAGTTCCATTTTGTTCGGAAACAAAAAGCGGACACATATTTTCGAGAGACAAAACTCGCCTAAAACAGTGGTTGGCAGCGATTCGCAAGGATAACTTTACTCCTTCGAAACATTCGTGTGTTTGTAAGAAACATTTTATCCTGATGATTATGCGTTACCAAAGGAGCCTACTACAGAAAATTGTAAGTTATAATTATGCACATTCATTGTTTTCATCATGCTCATGCTTGATATAACCTAACTTTAATGACATAAGACACCCCTGGTAATTTCTCTACTGATCATGTAAATTACTACTTTTTCCTTCTGCCATCATTGTGTTAAATGTTTTTCAGCTAATTTTTATAAAAATCTCTAAAAACCCGCGCTAAAAATCCATAATAAACATTAACGTTCAGTGACATTTACCCTACGCCTCTCGTGGTTAATTCAAGCACGATGATACGATAATCATCATTGGTTAGGTACCTTACCTTTGTTAAAAATATGCTCATTTAATATCTTCAAATAACAAAAGGTTTGGTTTTATTACCTAATGAGAAATTACGTTTTTTTAAATAATCTTGTTTTTAAATAATCTTAGTTACAATTTATATATTCTTGAAGCCCATTATAATATCTATATATATCTAAATCACCCGTTGCAGTAATTTTTCACAAGTTGTTGCTATTTCTTTCCTGATGCGGATGTTGTATTCTTCAAGTATGTTTGCAGGTCTACCTTGAACTACCTTAGTCTTAAGAAAACGTCTACGAAAAATAGTCAAGGCTGGCCAGATCGGGAGATTTTGATGACCGAGCGATGTCGCCAAACTGAAATTAGGTGTCCCGACTTTCGGTAACATGTGTCTTAAAGGTACCATTGTTTTTCTTGCAGTATGCGAGGTCATCAACAAATTATGTATTCCAATAATTTTAAAACTCACTAGAATACAACTTTATGCCAAATAGAATTAATTGTAACAGTTTGATTGTGGTTATTAAAAAATAATAATAATTAACACGTTGGTTCCTAAAGCACATAATCCATACCATGCGATTAGTTTTCTGAAGTGCAAAGATTTTTAATTTCATAAAGCTATTTATAAAAAAATAATTAATGAGGCAACCACTAGAATTTTTAGTCTAAGCTATTCCTAAGTACGCCTTCAAATACACTTAAAGAATTGGACATTTCTATTTGGAAACCAATAGCAGCAATTGAACTCTTTACCAACGAACTGATTTTCTCTTTAAATGATTTTATCAACAGATACAATTATATGTACTGGGTACAGCTAAATCTACATTGGATGATGAAAGTACATACAAGCAAAAAAACCCAGATTATGTTATGCGACTTGACCGCCTACGTTCGATTATTGTGATGTCGTTTACGGCCCACGTCTAGATCTAAAATCTAGAGAAAATTCATGTATTAGATTTATGTTCGGCTTACATCGTAGAGATGATACAATGTGTGTCCGGATTGAGTTCACAATAGGTGAAATGGACCACAAATTATAAATTTTTTTTGCACGTTTGGGGGTTCTTCCCTGTTTATCTGAAAAGTAATTTTGGGTGTATTTTTATTTTCTTTTTTAAATTACATATGCCATGGCAGTTAAGCAAAAACTACTTTCTTGTTCGGTAAAGTATGATTTTTGTAAACGGTACAGCAAACTGTCAGGAAAGTTTTTTAGATTAAAAAGCTATACTCCTGTGCAAAATTTCAAGAAGATCCGCCTACTTTGATTATTTTGATCCTTTTCCACCATATCTAAATTTTACGTTAAAAAATCATTAGCATATCGATTTCGAATCCATACGTACTCAACAGAAACTTATTTAGTTATTTAGGTACAAATGTCTAATAAATTTCAGGTGTTGCGCTAATTCTTGTAAGTTGTGTATTACAATTGCTGATAAATGCTCAAATAAATAAATAAATAAGTTTAATTATATGAATTATGAATACCTGTGTTGACAATTTTTAAAACTCATTTTGTGCAATTATTTCTCAATTAATTTTATAAGCCCCATTTATGTTTGATCACCATTCCACCCCTCACCCCCCAGTGGCATGTGCTATGCTTCCCAAAATAAGATTGAGGTCCATCCCTCATAAATTACTTATTCGGTGATATATTGGCAATCTAGCGCATGCCGTGGGGTCCTTGCAATTTCCTATAGCTGTTCTTATTTTATTTTCCGACAGTTTTGCAGTCATTGCCTCGAATATCGCAATATCTTTGAAATATGTCGGTTCAACTACGATCTATTGTTTCGTCTGGGACGTATATGAAACATAAAACAGATAAAAGAAAGTTTATAACAGTAAAAACGATCTGGCTTAGGTTAGGATCCGTTGCGCCATTCGATTTTTTACTTACTGGATCCTGATAATATGTGTCTTTGTTTTAACTTTACGTTGTACTTTGTGTAGACTGAAAGAAGTTTTATGAGATGCCAATTTCACAAAAAGGTTTTTATGAAACATCGTTTATTTTCTTATTAGGTCAGTCCTTCTGCACGTCTTACACTGACAGTATACAAGTTGTCCCGTACGACATTGAAAAATGGGATTCTATTTTTCCATCAGAAAATAATACATGTACCTATTTGGAAATGTAATATGTAGCACTAATTTTCTTATACTGGGTGTCAATTTGAAAAGTTTTCACGATCTCGGAACCGGTGACATATTAAAGAGCGATTTTAACCGTGTTAAATGAAACCGAGGGGGAGGATTAACTAAAAATAAGGGCAAATTATTTTTATTATTATTTTAGATGGACCTACAGATAAATCGATTGGAGTAAAATCTGAAGATCTTGCTAGCCACTCTATGGGTTGTCTTTTGTCAATTCATTCAACGAGAAATGTATTATACTACCATTCCTTGACTAGTAAAACATAATACGGAGGAACACTATATTGTTGGAAGTGATGCATATGCATGTCTTCATCTAAGAAAAGATTACCATCTTTATCCAATTGATTCTCCAATGCAGGGGTCATAAAAAAGTTAATGTTGGTTTCTCACATCTTCAAATAGATGTTGCCATTAAGATTTTCAATGAATAAAGGACCAATAATCCTATTTTTGTCCTTCAACAACAATATGTGAATGTTCATTGCTTCAGTATCGATAATTGTGTATACTGACAGAATCATTAATGTGCGAATATGGAATTACTGCGTGCATTTTATATTCTTTCTGAATTAGATAATATCATTTTATATTCAAAATTGCCTTAATTTTCTTTTTTTACAAAATGATAGGTAATGAATTACATAATTAATTAATTAGTTTACGTCCGCTGGGGACCGAAAAAACTGGCGGCTCGAGCTCGTATCAAAGACGGTATTGTTCGCAACAGTCAGTATGAAGCCATACAAAATCGATGCTAGTGAGAATATTGAGGATCATTATTGGTGAAGTTCTTTGTCCATTGATACAAGACTAAAACTACTTATTAGTGGTAGATAATGAAACAGAATAGGTAGGTTACAGGTTGAAACTTTCACGAATCGGTAGTGTTGATAAACTTCTTTTATTGACAAAAATAATCCATCAATATCTTGATAATATCAAAAAACAATGAAAAAATTGCTTTCAATAATACTTTCACTGCAAACAAGGTGAGATAGATTGAAACTACACATATGCAATTTTGTAGATCATGAAATCTATCCGATAGGTCAAAAAATATTGATAAAGAAAAAAATAATCACGAGAATTTTTTTGTAGCGCATTTTGTTTTCTACGAGATGGGTAGCTTGGCGTTGTGTTGAAATCAATATCGGAAAGAAATGGAAGACGAACTTTTTTTAAAGTGGACACTCAAAAAATGTCGAAAAATTTTTGGGATATTTAATTATGGATAATTTTTTTAGAAAATAATTGATTAAGTTAAAACGTTGGACATGGAGGTTTTGGTAAGAAGGCACAATGGAGAAAGTCACGCAAAATGCTTCCTCGACTCACTTACAAAAATAGTTACTTTTGAATAGAAAATTTCATGCTCTACAAAATTGTTGAGGTTTCAACATATTATCTCACGTCGTTTGCGAGATATCAGGAGCGAAAATATCAAAGAACCAAATTTTCAATTGTTTTTAAAAGAAATTTTATCGAAGCGAGACTTCCATTGAGGATTTTCCTGGAATTGAGGATTACCAATACTATTGATTCCTGAAAGATTTAACCCACAGCTAATTAGTTCCGTTCTAAATTGATTGGCTTTATAAGTCCAGTTGTTATAGACAACTTTTCTTAAATATTTCATAAATTTCCTTATTTTTCAAGAAATTTGACATACTCTTGCTTCGTATGTATGCATTTCTAAAAAGAAAAAAAAATAAAATAATATTATTGGGTATTGCAAAAGCATTCTTTCAAACCTAACATGATAAAAATAATAAAGACGTATAGTTTTTATATTTTATATTGTCATTCTTATCTGAATGTACTAGTATTTTTTATTACTTAATTTAAATATTTTTATAAATAATTTGTAAGCAGACTAGCCCCCTGACGAGTTCAGGAAAAATGAAAGTAGATATCTATCGAACTAGGGGATTTCGTTTTTTTGTATTATAACTGGTGGAAATCATTTCTTGAGTGTGAAAATTGTCCTTTTTGGTGAGTTAATATTTTTTTTAATTTCAATATTTTTTTGCCTCTAATACTAAGAACACTGTTATTTAATTCAATGCAGTTCTTGCTCCTAGACTGAATAGTTGTTTTAATAGTTTCTATGATAAAGTGTATTCGAAGTGTTGTTCTTCATTTACTATATATGTCTAAAACTTTTATACTAGCGCATTCAGATAAGAATGTCAGTATAAAATATAAAAAATTATAGGTATTTATTATTATTATCATGTTAGCTTTGAAAGATTGCTTTTGTAATACCTATACAATAATATTACTTAATTTTTTTTTAGAAATTATTTCCTTATTATTATCCTTTATCTATAGTTAATATAACATTCACCTAACTTAAAAAGCTAAAATTAATATTTATCGGCATTTATACGCTGTAAATCGTAAACTTTTCAACTGAATTTTTATAAATTTAATATTTTTCTTAATGCTGATATCTAACGATAAAAAGGGAAACTTCATATCCTATGCATCTAAGGAGAAAACATGATTATTCCGCATTAAATTACATACAATAAATCTGGTGCGAAGTAGATCCTAAGAAAAACTCGTACCTGTCAAAATATCTTAAAGGCTTGAAAATAGCATTTCATTAGTAAAGTTAGTATAAAATCTCATATATTCCTTTTTTACATTTTTATGAATACTACTGCTATAGTATACATCATTTTATAAGAGAATACAGCATAAAATGAGAAAAATAGTGCTAACATCAAGCAAAATCAAAATGAGGGAGAAAATTAAATATTTATGATAAAGGAAACAGAAAAATTCTCATAAAATTCCTTTATTAATGTGACCGGTTTCGTGAACAAATTAATTACTTCACATCATCAGACACAGGACTACAATAGAAAATGAGTATGGTGGTTACATACATACATAAATAAATGTTAATAAGTTAGTAAAACTTAAAAAACAGGAATACAGAAGACAATTATTTCAATATTTTTTAAATTAGTAAAAACTTATTGATAAAAAATGTTTGATAAAATTTGTACCAGAAAGATTGAAATTATTTAAATTAATCAGGATTACGTTAGTTTAAAAATTATAATATAGAAAATGTAAAATTTAAATAAATGAAATGTGTAAAAAGGAAATTCGTTTTTATATAATACTTACATTTTTATAAATATAAAACCAGGGTAGTCAAATTAGAATTAATATAGTTTTGCAACATGTCAAATTATAGGTAAATGTAAGATATAAAATTTTTGTTAGCATCTAATTAACTTTTTTTAATAAAATTTCTAAAATTTAACGTGCTTCTTTTGAACACATACATATACTACAATAGTTAAAATCTAATAAGGGATAAAATTTTTTTAAAAGAAAATAGATTAAAAATAGTGTCCTCTAACGGACTCTCTGTGAACTAACGTACAATAAAATTAAAATTAAGTTAGAAAACTATGTGTGCACCAGGTTTCTTTTTTCACAATAGTGGAGTTAAATATATTTCAACTGCAGATGGTGATAGCGGTGAAATTATATTTGAACGTGGTGGAAATATTTACTTCTAAGAAATTGAGGTTATAATGTCGAGCACGTGGAACAGATTTCAGTAGAAAAAATTACAATAATATAAAATAAATTAGACAACCACAGAGAAAGTCAATGAAGATTGAAATTGGATCTGTGAGTTCAGAGATAATGTGTTGGGATCTCTTGAATCTTTCAGGATTTCTAAACTTTCAAGGTTATTAATCAAATTTCCTCTTTTTCCTAAATGTAATATTTTAAGAGTATTATCAAATGAATGGTTGTTATCTACAAGATGTTTGGCAAAATGGGAAAAACCTGAGGAAGAGCTAATACACCGGACGTGTTCTTTTAACCGTGTTTTAAAATTTCTATATGTGCAACCAATATATGTGCCGTTGCATGTGCTACACGAAAGTTTATAAACCCCACATCTATCTAGTGGATCTATTTGATCTTTACCATTGACAAACAACTTTTCTATAGAGTTAGTTGATTTAAAGGAGATATGAAAAATATTTTTAAAGCAGTTAGAAATTTTATATGAAACAGGGCCTATGAACGTAAGAGAACGGTATGGAATTTCAGATGGAACTTCTCTGTATGTATTTATGTACACTGTATTTTGGACTTATTTATTTAATCTTTTTGTTAGTAAGGTATCAATTAGAGTAGTGTTATAGTTATGAGTAGCCGCTATTTGTTTAATAACCGAAAGTTCCTGATTGTAATTATTTAGAGATAAAGGTACTTTTAATAATCTATTAATATAACAATTAAAAGCTGCCACCTTATGTGAATTTTTACCTTACTAACAAAAAGATTAAATAAATATGTCCAAAATACAGTGTACATAAATACATACAGAGAAGTTCCTTCTGAAATTCCATACCGTTCTCTTACGTTCATAGGCCCTGTTTCATATAAAATTTCTAACTGCTTTAAAAATATTTTTCATATCTCCTTTAAATCAACTAACTCTATAGAAAAGTTGTTTGTCAATGGTAAAGATCAAATAGATCCACTAGATAGATGTGGGGTTTATAAACTTTCGTGTAACACATGCAACGGCACATAATATATTGGTTGCACATATAGAAATTTTAAAACACGGTTAAAAGAACACGTCCGGTGTATTAGCTCTTCCTCAGGTTTTTCCCATTTTGCCAAACATCTTGTAGATAACAACCATTCATTTGATAATACTCTTAAAATATTACATTTAGGAAAAAGAGGAAATTTGATTAATAACCGTGAAAGTTTAGAAATCCTGAAAGAATCAAGAGATCCCAACACATTATCTCTGAACTCACAGATCCAATTTCAATCTTCATTGACTTTCTCTGTGGTTGTCTAATTTATTTTATATTATTGTAATTTTTTCTACTGAAATCTGTTCCACGTGCTCGACATTATAACCTCAATTTCTTAGAAGTAAATATTTCCACCAGGTTCAAATATAATTTCACCGCTATCACCATCTGCAGTTGAAATATAATTAACTCCACTATTGTGAAAAAAGAAACCTGGTGCACACATAGTTTTCTAACTTAATTTTAATTTTATTGTACGTTAGTTCACAGAGAGTCCGTTAGAGGACACTATTTTTAATCTATTTTCTTTTAAAAAAATTTTATCCCTTATTAGATTTTAACTATTGTAGTATATGTATGTGTTTAAAAGAAGCACGTTAAATTTTAGAAATTTTATTAAAAAAGTTAATTAGATACTAACAAAAATTTTATATCTTACATTTACCTATAATTTGACATGTTGCAAAACTATATTAATTCTAATTTGACTACCCTGGTTTTATATTTATAAAAATGTAAGTATTATATAAAAACGAATTTCCTTTTTATACATTTCATTTATTTAAAATTTACATTTTCTATATTATAATTTTTAAACTAACGTAATCCTGATTAATTTAAATAATTTCAATCTTTCTGGTACAAATTTTATCAAACATTTTTTATCAATAAGTTTTTACTAATTTAAAAAATATTGAAATAATTGTCTTCTGTATTCCTGTTTTTTAAGTTTTACTAACTTATTAACATTTATTTATGTATGTATGTAACCACCATACTCATTTTCTATTGTAGTCCTGTGTCTGATGATGTGAAGTAATTAATTTGTTCACGAAACCGGTCATATTAATAAAGGAATTTCATGAGAATTTTTCTGTTTCCTTTATCATGAATAATTACTCATATGGGATCAACCTATCTACGTTAATTAAATATTTATTAAAAATACAAGCAAACATGAGGCAGAAGTCGAGTTCAGGTGAAGACTAAAATACAGATATATCTTCATTCCTTAAAAAGCACCTACACAATTTATTTTTCGTATAATTATATTTTATATTGAAACATAGTTCATTTTGTTTCAAATAATCAAGAAAGCATGATTACAACTTCTAATGTCATCTCCAATTTTTTTCATATATACATTTTTAACAAAACTTCTTGCAAACTTCGTAGTGCGATCATAATAAGTATAAAAAAAATTCGAGTACTTTTTTAATAGTTACTTTTAAAAATTTATTGAAAATATAATACATACTTACTAAAATATGGTGTTCATAAAACTTCACTTACCTGAAAAACGAGAAATTATATTAGGTTATTTTTGTAGAATCGCTAATGTTTATAAAATCAGTGAAATTTTGTGTATTTATGAAAAAAATTAAATAAAAATTGTTTGTAAAACTAGCAAATTTTAACTTATCCACTGATTCTAATAAAATGTGTCTCAGATTTAACAATCATTACTAGGGATTCCATTTTTATTAACGACAGAAGATGAAGGAAAGCTTTGTGGGATTTTATAGTAATTTTAATGAGAAAATTTTAAGAAATTATTTTTTAATTTTTCTCTTTATCGTTATCATTTTATTTTCATTCCTAGACTTCTAAAAGTTAAACATTTAAAAAAAAAAAATTTAAAGTACATTTTCTAACCAAAATTTTTTTTATTTTGTTCTCAGACACGTTTCTAACTTTTCTGAACATATCTGATTATGCATTGATTGGAAATGTTATTTCTTTATTTATCAATAATGTAATAATGTCGTGAAAACTGTTTTGTTAGTTAGGAATGATTAAAGAAATGGAAAAAGGCATACAGACAAAAAAGAAAATCTAAAATGAATTGTTTTTTAAAGTATTTCAAACCAAGATATTTTCATACACATCAAAACTGTCATACCATTTTTCAATATTCTCATTTAACTATGGACAATAATAAAAAAGAACCAAATGGTGAAGTTCGATCATGACACACAGTATTCTTTAGACAGTCCGAACGTAAATACACGCTAATTTAAAAAATCAATGAATTTAATTAAAAGTTGAAATTACTTTTTCTAATAAGTTTATAAATAATTTGCGTTGAAATTCTCGGAATAATTTCAACTTTCCGAACTTCTTTTTAGTTCCTACACTAACTTATTCCAAACTTATTAAAATTAAATATGAATATATTTTAATATATTCAATAATAAACAGACAAACAAGCTATATAAATATTTAAAAATACTTGGTAGAAATGTATATGACAGGGTAAATAAATATAATCTAACAACACGTTTTTTCTTTTCAGGAAGATTGATATATTTAGACTCTTTGAGATTAATTTTGGAAATTACAGATTTAACTTATTGAAAATGTTTATTATAATAAAAAGCCGCTCTCAGCCATGTTCCCCATCTTGTTAATACAGGCTGTGATGATTCAGAAATTCCTGAGTAACTTTTGTGAAATTCTTTCATATGTTTTCCAGATTTCCCTAAAAATTACTTTTTATATTTGATATTAGTACGTTCACATCAGGATAGCTGCTTAATTTTTTCTGTCACAAGGTGAAATGTGTGAAGTAAACAAGTTACAGGTATATACTAAGTTAGGACAATTTTTTTATTGTTGCACTGCGTACATGATTTAAGAATAATATTAAGACATTAACATCTCTATATGTTAAATCTTATAATAACTCCCATTACACGCTGTTAAATTGCCTCAGAATTGTTGTTTTCTAATCTCTTACTTACTACAGAATTGATGCTTGGTTTTGTTTTAAAATACGTACTACATTTCCCACCTTGTTGTTTCTTGCATCCGTAGTTTCATCAATAGTTACCAACAAGAGCATTTATTTACAATTCATGTTCGACCTTGTATACGCCTGTGTTAAGAATCGCTTTTGTGCAACGCTACTTATGAATTCTTTTGTAAAATTTGTTTTTCTTAATTCTTCCGCAAAGGAAAAGCTTAAATAGGATGTCAAAAATTAGTATATGCGCCTCAAGTAGCTCTAAAATTTTGTTTAAATGAAATTTGATTTTTAAGACACTGAACTTTCACTTGGTTAAGTGACTTTGATATGGTGCTTTAAAAAAATACGATACATTTTTCCATTTTCAGAGTAAACCTATGTAATTTCAGAGTAAACCTATGTAATGTGTTCATCGCACCCATGAGCTTAGACAAAGCAAGGAAAATGTAAAAAATATAAAAGATAACATAAAAGACTACAATTTTGTACCAAAATGTGAGAGGATTAAGATCCAAAGTTAAAACGTTCTATGAGAATGTACTAGCTAGCAATTTTGACATCACATGTGCTACTGAAACTTGGCTGAATTCCTCAATCTATGACATGGAATTATGTAATGAAGATTATATAGTTTTTAGAAATGACAAAAATTATGCCAAAGCAGGAGTTCAAAGAGGTGGACGCATTTTATGTCTAGTGAAAAAGAAATATAAACCAGTTCCGGTTGGGAGAAGTGATAACATAGATTTTCAGTGGATATGTGTTAAGCTACACATTAAAGAAATAATCTGTATAGTCTGTTGTGTATATACGAGTATTAGGTCTGGTTCTAGTCTGTCGGTGTATGATGACTTCTTGCGTTCCATCGAGAACTATGATGAATTTCACTTTTACAATTTGTTTATTCTTGGAGACCTCAACATCCCTGAAATTAGAGGTAGAACTTATAATCTTGCAAATGGTTCAGCTAGGGCTACAGTAATTTATGATATTGCACGTAGGTATGATTTATATTCAATAAATGATATTCAAAATCAAGTAGACAACACTTTAGACTTAGTATTGAGAAGCATGGCGGAAGCAGAGGTATCGCTATCGGTAACCCTCCTGGTAAGCATCGATCCTTATCATCCCCCTCTGGAGATCAACTTTGGTCTCGTTATTACTAAAATTAAAAATAACCATGGGAGTGACAGAAACGAAACCTGCTACGATTTTAAAAAGGGCGATTATCTAAAACTGTATCGTCTTCTTAGTCATTGTAACTGAATTGATATTATATTCTCAGACGACCCTAATGAATGTACTGACCAATTCTACTCTGAATTATACCAAATATTAGACCAATGCATTCCACGAAAAAAGATGTTTAAAAAATGAAAATATCCAGACTGGTATACAGCTGATTTTATTAAAAAAATAAAAGCTAAAAATCGTTATTCTAAAAAAATCTAAAAATGATCCCATGTATGAACACAGATTTCATGAATTAAGAGCAGAGGTTAAACAGTTAATTAAGACGTGTCACGTTAATTATATACAAAATATTGAAACGGATATTAAAGATGACCCAAAAAAAATTTTGGGAATATATAAGGCACACGAGATCTAACTCAAATATTGCATACAGGTTTTCCATGAACGGTGATATATTTGAAAACGATGAAGATACTGCCAATGCATTTGCAGAATATTTTAAATTTGTTTACAGTATTAGCGCTTCGAACGTTTCAGACGCAAATCACAAGACATATAATCATGACAAATTAATCATAAAAGATATAACAGAAGAGGAAATCCACAAAGCAATAAATTCATTAAACCAAAGACTGCTGTAGGTACAGATGGATTACCTACATATTTTTTTAAAGCTTATGTCGATTTACTTCTACATCCATTACAATTAATATTTAATACATCTTTAAACAGAAACATATTTCCAGATAAATTTGATTGGTCGAGTCACTCCCATACATAAAGCAGGTAACGCGAATGCGATAACAAACTATCGTCCTATTACAGTTTTACCCTCTCTATCGAAAATACTCGAACGCGTCATATATAATAGAATGTATGTGCATGTCTCACCAATTATTATCGAAGAACAGCATGGTTTCGTTAGTAAAAAATCTACCGTTAGCAATCTGAGGGTGTTCTCAGACTATGTCGCCCGTAGAATAGGGGATTCCCAGGTAGACACCATATACAACGACTTGACTAAAGCCTTTGATAGGGGCAACCATAATGTATTAATATCGAAATTACAGTCTTTTTCTATCGAGGAAGATTTACTAAAATATTTATTATCGTATCTTACTAATGGGCCACAGTTTGTCAAATTTAACAACGTTACTCATATACCTTTGTACCCACATCTGGAATACCACAGGGTTCAATACTAGGACCTCTGCTTTTCGTAATGTTTGTCAATGATATCTCTGACTATATTAAGCACTCAAGATTTTTATTTTATGCAGATGACTTAAAACTGTCTCCAAATCAACTCTATTGAAGACACTGAAAACCTAAAAATTGACCTTGAGGCAATTTCTACTTTTTGCAAGGATAATGACTTGGCCTTAAATGAGTCCAAATGCAAGATTATATCATTCACGAGAAAAAAATATCCCATTACATCAGTATATAGTATTAACGGTATTCAGATTGAAAGACTTGAAACAATCAAAGACCTTGGCGTATTGTTGTAAGAATTTTACATTTATTGAACATATAATAGCTCTTTCCTCAGAGTGCTATAGAAAATTAGGATTCATTCTCAGATCAAGTAAAGATTTTGGTTATTGCACCTGCGTTGTGTTGTTTAACTCATATGTACGATCCAAGCTCGAATATTGTTGTGACATATGGTCCCCAAGAACGTATTTATACACTGACATGCTGGAAAAAATTCAGAAGATGTTCTTAAGATCCAATATTTTAAGAAACACAGAATATGGCCTTTCAGAATATCTTACCAAAGTCAGCTGATAGAATTCAATATTATCGCTCTAACTAAGCGTCGGAAAAACATTCAAATATTATTTATATTTGATATATTACATGGGCAAATTGACGTAGCTGACCTACTCGCGACCTTAAATTTACATGTGCCAGATATGAGATTAAGACGGAGAGAATGTATGTTTAATACCTTCCTCAGTACGAATTCACCTGTTGAAATCTGTTCTTCGGCAGTTAATGATATAATAAGACATGCAGATACAGATATGTTTAATATCAATAGAAATAACTAAGGATTAAGGGATGGTATAATGCACAAACGTAATTTTTGTTCGATTAGGATATAACTACATTTACTTATTTATTTTGATAAACATACATCTGTTGCATTTTGTATCTGTAGGCTTACTTCTACTTCTTTCTCACTGTGTACATGTAACTAGGATATACCTGCTTATATGCAGTATAAATAAATAAATAAATAAAAAATTTGTGGAAGTCATGCAAAGACATATCACATGAACCCTACTGAAATTAAACCGGATTGGACTAGAGTTTAAACCCCTATATGAAATAAAAAGTTTTTGGATCCAACCCGGATAAATAAAAAAAACATGTTTGTGTACGTACCACAAAATTTTTGAGGATTCTTGAAACGAAATTTAAGGACTAATAGACTTTTTATTAGAAATAAGATGATCATGAAATCGCTCCATTTTTTGTTTTTCGTAGTGCCCTTAATAACTTGTCTACTTGTTTTTCGTTAAAATATTTGTGAACTTCCAATCTACTTCTATGACCAACTTTATAAAAATAAAACGAATAAAAGTGTAAACGATAAGATTGAAGAAATTAGTGAAAATATCGAACAAACTATAGTTGCATTTCTCTCCATTATGTCGTCAGTGTTTAAATATTGGAGTAGCGTAAATAAATCGAGTTCATTTTTATAAAGCAGGTAATAAAGTAACCATAAAGAAGTGTTTTACCGTGGATATATATTTTAGCGTACGTCGTTTCGTGGTCTGAAACATCTTGAAAACAAAATATCATAAATCTAACCGGACGCAATCACAAACCGGAAGATCTAAAAAGGGTAAACCGCTCTCTCAGGAAAAGATAGACGGCCACAGGGGCGTCCAATACAGTCAGCACTCATAAGAGTTAACATACAATTTATTCTCAGTTGTGACATCACTTGTCACGACTAGATATTTCTCTGATCATTGCACCCCGATCTCATTACAGTTACTTAACAAAAGGAAATAGGTAATACGACAATTATTTTTTTTAGATGCATATAAAAATTTGCATGGAAATCGCGAATACGTGCATCCTGTGCATCCATTAACGGTTTCTTCTGTAATAATTTCTAGATTTAATGTTTTTACTCCAAATTTGTCACACATATAAGAAGTCATAGCATAAGTCTGCCTATCGATATGGAATACACATCATTCCGTACATATTTGCAATGTTCATGTTTTGTTGTAATTTTCATGCGAAATGTTTTTTTCTTAAGCAATACAACAGTGTAAACAAATTAATACTGTACCGGTTTGATTAAAAAATGCAACACCATGATTTCGTTGAGCAATTTTATTGAAATTTTCCCCCAGTATGACATTAAAGTGATTGGAATTTTAATACTGTGAGAAGCAGAATAAAAAGTCGTTTGGTAATGAGTGGGTCCACCGCGACTGCGAATGCACTCCTTTATTCTATTTATACACTTTACTTTTCGGGTATTTCATAATGGCACATGAAAAAAATATATACGTTGCCGTCGGCTAAAACATAATACAATCGGTAACATATTCTGTTAGGCATACTGCCAATGTGATAATCAATGGTCAGCTTGGGTATCAACTTTGTTGTAACCCTTGCCCTATGAGGATGAGAAAAATTGGATTAATCAGCCCTTGTAGGTAAGGAAAAGCAACGTGTTTCAGTGAATCTATTATGTAATCGGCAGCTTTCAAATGAGGGATACCGTTTTTAGGCTCACCAGTTGGCGCCACTGGCGAGTAAGGTAGCTGTCAAAAATTATTGTTAGGCGCGGAAAAAGTTTATGGGGTATTATTATAATTATTTCGTACACCAGTAAATAAAAAAACTTGTTAATTATGCCTAAATGTTGTGCAGTTCCATTTTGTTCGGAAACAAAAGGTCGACATATGTTTCCGAGAGACAAAGCTCGCCTAAAACAGTGGATAATTTTACTCCCTCGAAACATTCGCGTGTTTGTAAGAAACATTTTAATCCTGACGATTATGCATTATCAATGGAGCCTACTACAGAAAATCATAAGTAATAATCATGCACATTCGTTTTCATCATGCTCATGCTTGATATAACCTAACTTTAATGATAAATACAATAATTTCCTTACTGAGCAAGTAAATTACTACTTTCCAACGAAATTATTGTCTTGAAGTCTGTGAACACAAATACTGAACTTAAAACTTTATAACAATACATACTTTTGACAAATCTCTCCTAGTAAACACACTTACCTCTGATTTAGCTGTTATTTAGGCCCGCTTAATGTTGCACCTCTTTTTTTTAGTTCTGCTTTTAAAGCACATTCATCGACCCGTACCGTATGTCTCCCATATTTCATCAGAAGTATCAAAATTTTTATAAAAATCATTAAAAACACGCGTTTAAAAGCCATAATAAACATTAACGTTCAGTGATTTGAAATTTCTGGACCTTACCCTACACTAGCGCTAGTTACACGTTGTATAATTACACATTTATGCTTACGTATGGAATTTGATACCTCTTTATCTATTTGCATTATTTTCAACTGTAGAACTTTATTACGATTGTAAGTTAGTTATTAAAACAGCATTGTATCGTACACTTGCATTTTACTTTAACTCGTGTTAAATAAAATATTTCTTTTTAAAAAATTAAATTTAAAGATCTATTTTATAACTGGCGCAGTCTTTCGAGTCGGACGGGTGGAGTGTATCGAGTGCATCGATTTTACATTCAGTTCAGTGATTACTGTGATTTGTGTATCGAGTGCATATCGATTTCACGTTCAGTTCAGTGATTAACCATCCGAAGACACCTTTTCGCTGCAAGAAACCGCTCAGAGCCTAGAAGACTCAAATCGTCATCTGGTTCAAAAGAAGACTAGGATAAAAATCTCCGAAGCTTCACCGTAGATTAAGAAAAAACAACATTTCACAACAAAATCATAAGGATTATTTCAAGATTTCAGCTACACCTCTACTTTAGTTATAAGAAAATTTACATAGGAAAAAGAAGTGGATATGATAAAAATTTGGTGAGTAAAATTGCTCAAATTTATTTCCTAAAAAATTATTTTTTCAATAACCTCTCCGCTTACATAAGCCCTTAAATATTCTATAATCAGTGGCATAGCTTTAAAATAAAGTTATTTCCCACTGCACCGAATAATAATTATAAATAATATTTAAACTTATGACAGACATTGATCAAATAACGGACATATTAAACAGCACTATATTATCGACGGGAAACACCGAAAATATCCAACAAAAATGAATCATGGCAACATTTAGAGATCACATCGACTCTGTTCCAACTTTTAATGGTGATCAACGAACTGTAGGCATTTTTGTAACGACAGCTCAAGCAACAATTGACCGATTGAAAAAACCAACTGATGAAGTTTTCAATGCCACCTTATTTCAAGCAATTAAAAATAAACTCGTCGGCCCAGCTCAAGCAATAATAGCAACAAATCCAATCATCACATGGGAACAAATTAAAGAAGAAATAAGAAGAAGATTTGGAGACCAACGTACAGAAAATACTCTTACAACAGAACTTTTAACTTTGACCCAACAACGCAATGAAAAACCTCTAGAATTTGGGGAAAGATGTAAAGATCTTAGAGATTTAATTATCTCAAAAATCGCAATCACAGAAGTACCAGCCATTTTAATATATAAAACCACAATGTTTAGTGATATTGCATTACAAACATTTCTCAAAGGAATACATCCCGAGTTAAGTCGAATACTCAGGTGCAAGTCTCCAACAACCCTTGAAGAAGCACTCCGAATGACTATGGAGGAAGAAAACTATTCTTATGTAAGAAATCACTTTACAGCAATGAATAGTAATGCACAGAAAAATAATCAAAAACCCATAGCAAGACATCCTCAAGTTAATAGAAATCATTCTACAACGCAACCACCAACATATTCTAATTTTAATACATTTCAGCGACAACCAAATTATTTTCCAAATTATATGCAATCAAATCAGCCACAAAATTATTTTCCAAATTATTATCAATTATTATCAAACCAATCACAAAGGTTGCCTTAGAACTACAGATTTCCCAATCAATCGATAAATCATAATAATCAAAATTTCCAATCACAGTTTAATGCAAGAAATACTAATGTTTTTAAGCCAAATCCCAACAAAGTATTTCCGAAACCTACACCAATGGACACATCTTCAGGTAATACAAAAAAAATAAATCCTTCTTCGAATTTACGAAGACAATTTCAACCACGACCTACTTTTACGTCAGAAGAACTTTATTACCAAGAAAACCAAAATTATCCAGAAGAAAATTATGAAAACGATATACCTGAAAATTATATGTGTTATTATGAAAATGAAAACCCTAATGAATACTAGGAAGATACATATGAAAATTTTGAAAAAGAATCGCAAGAAACGACTGTACAAGAAGTACAGATGGATCGAAATGAAAATTATCAAAATTTTCGGGAAGCCACAACCTCACAAATGCCAACGTAGAACTAAACAACATCGACAATAATAATAACCTTCCAGTTATTTTCATACCCGAATTAGAAGCAAAGTTTCTAGTGGATACCGGATCAACTAAAACACTAATAAAACCAATTCTCGCACAAAATTACTACAAAAATTATATCGAGGAAACACCTTTTGTAATAAACACAGCACATCAACAAAGTCTACATAAACATAGTATTACTATACCTGTTTGGGATCTTTTTAATGTTGAAGGACAGCAAAAATTTCATTTATTCGATTTTAACCCTAAATATGATGGACTAATAGGAATTGATTTTCTACAAAAACTTCAAGCTAACATCGACCTTACGAAAAATGAATTAATTACGCCATATGCAAGAATACCATTGAAAAGCTTGCAAGATGGGACACCTGGTATACAAATGGAATATCAGTACAGAATTCCACCAAGATGTGAAAAATTAATAAAAATACCAACCGATATAAATACCGACAAAGGATATATAAACCATATGCAATTTAAAAATGGACTCGAAATTCCTTCTTGTCTTGTAACGTCAAAGAATTATAAATGCTTTACTACAATTTTAAATACCTCAAATCACAATTTAGATATAAAATTTAAGGAACCATTCAATCTCTTAGAAATAGAAGAAAATATCGAAATAAACCATCAAGAAGAACCATGTCAGCCACCCACATATCATGATAACATTCTAAAACAAAATTTAAAAAATCTTAGGTTAGATCATACCAATCAGGAAGAATACGATGCAATAAGAAAACTCTGTTACGAATTTCGCGACATATTTCACTGTAAAGAAATACCATTAAGCTACACCGGAGAAATTAATCATGTTATAAGAACAACAGACGAAAAACCAATATACACAAAATCATATAGACTACCACCAATTCACAATGATGAAGTGAAAAAAACAAATAAACAGTATGTTAGAACAAAATATAATTAGAGAGTCCATTTCACCCTGGTCATCTCCAATATGGGTGGTACCCAAGAAACTAGATGCATCGAATGAGAGAAAATGGAGACTGGTTATTGATTACCGCAAGCTGAATGAGAAAACCATCGAAGACAAATTTCCAATTCCCAATATAGAAGATATTCTGGACAAATTGGGCAGAGCCAACTACTTTACGACACTCGACCTTGCGAGTGGATTTCATCAGATTTTAGTCGACCAAAATAGTATAGAGAAAACTGCCTTTTCAACACCTCAAGGACACTTCGAATTTTTAAGGATGCCGTTTGGCCTACGAAATAGTCCAAGCACATTTCAACGTACAATGAATCATATACTACGAGGATTAACTGAACAACAATGTATGGTATATTTAGACGATATAATAATCTTCTCAACTTCATTGCAAGAACACATAGGACGCTTAAGAAAAGTATTCGAGAGAATAAGAGCTGCCAACCTCAAGGTACAACTAGATAAGTCCGAGTTTTTACGCACTGAAGTTAATTATTTAGGACACATTATAACGCCACAAGGAATAAAACCAAATAACGAAAAAATCAGAGTTATAGAAAAATACCCAATACCTAGTACCACAAAAGAAATAAAATCCTTTTTAGGGTTGCTAGGCTATTATAGAAAATTTATCAGAGACTTTGCAAAACTAACCAAACTGTTGACAAAGTGTTTAAAAAAAGGAGCCAAAATTGAACATACTCAAGAATTTGTTACAGCTTTCAACAAATGTAAAAAAATTTTATGTCATGACCCAATACTTCAATTTCCTGATTTTAGTAAGAAATTTAACCTGACTACTGATGCTAGCAATATGGCACTTGGTGCCGTCCTAAGTCAGGGGGTGCCGCCAAATGACAAACCAGTGGCGTACGCTTCCAGAACCTTAAGTGACACCGAAACCAGGTACAGCACCGTGGAAAAAGAACTATATTGCATACTTTGGGCCTGCAAGCACTTCCGCCCTTATTTATTTGGGAGAAGATTTAAAATTTACACCGACCATCGCCCATTGACTTGGTTGTTTTCACTTAAAGATCCGGCCAGTAAACTCGCACGTTGGAAAATTAAACTTCAAGAATACGATTTTGAAGTAATCTATAAAAAAAGGATCACAAAACGTAATTGCAGATGCCCTATCACGAATAACCGTTCACCCAATGACCGTACAAAATACCAGCAAAGACACAGATGATGTATCAATAATAACACAAATCGATGATATTGATCTTGCCAATGCCTTACGAGATATTTCAGATATTACAGACAATCCCAATATCGAACTCGAAAATGAAGAAATCGATAGAATAATACAAGACCTAGAAAATATCACACAAACTGCACATACGACCGCTAATGATGAACCCACCAGAAGCATAGAAATTGTAGAAAGTATAATAAATTCGAAACCAAATCAAATAATTGTCACTACAGGATTTGGAAACCGAATTCGTACAAAAAGAAACAGGCTAGAGGGTAAAGACTTTATCGAAACACAAATTCCTAAAGATGAGAACTATAATATTATTCTAAACTTTCTTAAAGAGTACACAACAGGAAAGAAAACATACCATATGTGGTTTGACCAAGAAAAAATGTACCAAGACTTTACTAAAGTTTATGTCGACAATTTCTCAGACAGTGGACCTAAACTAGTTAGATGCCCAAAAATGTAATAAATGTACCAATGGAAGATAGATTACAGGCTATTAGAAATTACCATGAAAGTAAAACGAACCATCGAGGCATTTCAGAAACATTAACAAGATTAAAAGATAAATATTATTGGCAAAACCTTCAAAATGATGTGACACGATATATAAATAACTGCGAAAAATGTCGTAGTAGCAAGTATGAAAGACATACACCTGCCATTAAAGATTTGTTGACACAAACATTTCTAAAACCTTTTGAAAATTTACACATAGACACCTTCGTAGTGGATGGCAATTCATATTTAACGATAATTGATTCATTCTCAAAATTAGCTCAGGCTTATAAAATATTAGGGAAAAATGGAACAGAAATAGCAGAAAAACTATTCGATTTCATTAAACACTATGGATCGCCCACGCAAATCACCTGTGATGGAGGTTCAGAATTTTCTAACTCAGTCGTAAAAGAATTCCTAGAAGCACATAAAATTAAAACACATGTAACGACTCCAAGACACCACGAATCGAATGCGTTGATTGAACGGCTGCACTCAACGTTGCTAGAACATTATAGATTATTAGATGGATCGGCAGATGACAGAATACAAGCCATTATTGCTTACAATAATACTATACATACATCAACGGGGTTAACACCTCTAGAAACAGTGCTAGGACACACCGCCTCAAGAAACCCTTTTGATATGCTGTACACAAAGCAATACTACCAAGATTTGGTGAACAAGCATGTTAAAACCATGGAAGAAGTTTATAATAAACTTCATGACAAATTACATCAAGAAAAAACAAAGAGAGTCCAAAAACAAAATAAGGAGGACACTGTGTTTAAAGTAGGAGACACGATATATACTCGGATTTATAATAGAAATAAAACTGTTAAACGTTTTACAGGACCTTGGAAAATAATAAAATTACTAGAACACAATAAATGTAAAATAGAACATTTAAAAAATAAAAAGAACAAAATAGTACATTTAGCTGATATTAGTCGTCCTGTTTCAGGATCGCCGCCATCACCATCAGCACAGTAACGGCTATAGTTGATATACAAGAAATTAAAGAAAATGTAGGATTATTACCGCTTAAAGTAGGAAACGCAAAAATAATTGAGAATAAATGGACGCTTACGCAAATATACAATTTATCGCTTATTTTAGAAGAATTCGAAAGATTAGTTGCTACTAAAAATCAGTTAGAATTAGCTTATAAAACATCCGATCAAAACTACAACGTAGAAACTCATAATTTCAGAACTGTAATAGAACATCAAATAAAAGAAGTGACTGAAATAATAGAAGAACTGATACCAACTGCACCTAGAAGTAAACGTGGATTAATAAATGCCCTGGGTAGTGCAATTAAATTAATAACTGGTAATATGGACGCAGAAGATGCAAAACAATTTCACACAAAAATTGAAGAACTCAAGAAAAATCAAAGAAAAATAATAAAGACCGAAAAAGAAGCCATCTCGCTTACCACAAGAGCACTAAACAATTTTAACAAAACTGTCGATGGATTAATACACAATCAATATACATTAGAGCGAAAAATCAATCAAATTACAGAATATTTGAACGCAAAAAATTTTATGAGAGAGAAACTACATCATATGCATGTCACTCTTATAGAAATGATAAACTCTTTGAACGAAATGATACGGGTTTTAACAAATATACAAACAGCTGTATCATTCGTAAAATTAAATTTCATGCATTCGAACATTTTAACGCCCAAAGAACTTATGGATGAGTTAATCGAAATTAAACCAGAAATATATCCATATAAATTTCCACTGGAACCTCAACTCCAGAATATACCAACATTCGAAAATCTCATATCAATAAAAGCCTATTCTATTAAGACACAAATAATATTTTTAATAGAGGTACCGCTAGTTTCTGACACCCTGTATAACTTTGTAAGAATATATTCATTACCTATTCTCTTACCTAGTTCAAATATTTATCAACTTATCATCCCCACATATAATTCCCTCCTAATCTCCGAGCAATTTTACACAATACCAAAAAATTGTAAAATTATGGAGGACGAAAGTTACATATGTGAAAACAATAATTTACTCCCTAGTAATGAAGAATCGCCCTGTATAATCCAACTGTTAAATGCATATAGAAATATGACGTCCTGCAAGCCTACCAGATATCAACTAACGAAGAACATCTTCACGAAGATCAACAAGAACACATGGATACTTGTTCTAATTAGCAAAACAAAAATTCAGACTCATTGTTTAAATGATTTTAATAATCAGATTATTCAAGGAACATTTATTATCACTATATCAGATAATTGTTATTTGCAATTTAATAATATCACTCTAAAAAATCAAGACTCCTTAAATAAAGTCAAATTATTAGACATTCCAACTTTTGATTTCAAAACAAACTTGAAAACTAGTAAAGCCCTTCAGGCAGTCAGTTTAGAAAATATTTTATTAGACAACAATCAAGACGTCAAGAGAAGCCTAATGAAACTTGAAGAGGGCCTATCGGAATATGAAGATTTGCCCATTTTCCATGGACCTAACATTTGGACAATTGTATTATATACTGTAATTTTTGCAATGTGTCTATTTTTTGGTTACAGGCTTTATTTAAAACGTAGATCAGCCAAAGACAGAAGAACTGCCACGAACACCCCAGACCTGGCAGAGCAACCCTCAAACAACTTGAATCTACCCTAGGTTCCACTCAAGGGATGGTGGAGTTACACGTTGTATAATTACACATTTATGCTTACGTATGGAATTTGATACCTCTTTATCTATTTGCATTATTTTCAACTGTAGAACTTTATTACGATTGTAAGTTAGTTATTAAAACAGCATTGTATCGTACACTTGCATTTTACTTTAACTCGTGTTAAATAAAATATTTCTTTTTAAAAAAATTAAATTTAAAGATCTATTTTATAACTCGCTTCTCGTGGTGAATTCAAGCGCGGTAGCCCTTATTACTCCGAATGATTAACAGACTCGCAGTGACCTACTAACTTACTAACAGTGACCTACTGCCATAGCATATCCCACCCCAGACCATCACATCTTACGTGAGACTCTCTGACGTTCAATAGCGAAATCCAAATTCTACACATTAGCGCATCACCCTCCTCTGTCCATCAAGGATCCACAAGCAAAATTAAGGCTAATCACTGAACACTGTTTTATGCCATTCTAGTCTCCGAATCACTTTTAATACACTATGCCAACCTAAGGAAAGGACGCGATGACGTGGTGTAAGGGATAAACACAAAAGTGGTCGGTAGGAATGAAGTTAAAAATATACTGCGATATACTGACACCATTGACATTCTCCAACCTAAATCTACTGATTTCCCAGAGCTCACGTCTCGTAGGGCCAAAGTTTGTAGATGGTGTTTTTCCCGATGCGGTAGTTGTTCTATGGCGTCCGCATCCGCGTTGTCACTCATATCACTTTCCTGATACCACCTTGACTTACATCTTAATACGATTGCTAAATTACGGCCCACATAACTGGTAATATCCCTCAAAGAAAGTCCAGTTTACCTAATACCGATTATTCGACCTCGTTCAAAGTCACAACTGACAAAAAAATTGGCACTTCTGGGCATTTCTAATCGTGCATAAAAACTCAAATGATGACAATAAACTGATTCCTGGTTATCAATTTCCCATAGAAAAGCGCTGAAATAATCATTACTTTAAAATAAAAAGTACAAAAAAGACCAGAAAGGGCAATTTTTTATTTTAATTTTAATTGATTCCACCATGAAACAAGACCTCATCAAAATTTGTCAACGAATTCTTGATGTTTTCTTATTCAAACCAATAAGTATATATAGGATGCTACAAATTTAAGGCTCGTAAATTTAAATGGTAATTCTAAATAAACGAAGTACGGAAAAAATTCCCATAATTCTTTTCAAATCAATTTATTATTCCAAATTGATATAATGCAATACATTTATTGTAATAGTTTATTATATTATATTCCAATTATATTTATATAAAATATTAGTTTCTGAGCTGCCTAAACAGTAACTGCCTCTGTGCAACTTCATTAATATTAACTAATTAATATAAAGAAATATACAACATATTATATGTGAATAATAAAAAGTGTTTGAGAAGGATGGGAGATTAAAACAAACCATAAAACATAAGCAGAAAAAGAAACTTAAAAATTCAATATTAATGTGACTTTGAGCTGGTAAAAGTTTTGTTTATTTTGAGTAGGAAATAGATTCAAATATATGGCCAGCACATAACTTTCTTATACCAGTATATATCATCCTGTTCTAAAAAAAATCATTCTAATTCTTCATTTTCCTTAATTATATTTTGATATCGTACCTTGAAACGTTTCATTAAAATTTTTAAATAACTAATTATGAGCGTCATTCGATACTGTCAATTATTAATGACATCATGTCATATATTTTAATAATTTTTTCTTACTGACATTTACTTGTAACTAAATTAGACATTTCAAATGTCAAACTGCCAAATTTATCCTAACCCCATTTTATGAGGTTAAATGTGTAAAAAATTTCAGTTTACATCAGCTTTATTTAAGTACTTGAAAAATATATTTTATTGGCTTGATATAGTCGGAAAATAGTCAGAATGGACTCAGGAAGGTTTAAAACGCATATTATATCAATCAAAATCTCGAGGTCGAAAAAAATCACGATTACTATACTTCCTTATATTAGGTATAAGAAAGTAAAAATATATGTATTGTTAAATTAATCGTTAATTAATAATTATTCAGAATGTTAGTAAGTAGGTTAATCTCATTTATACTCCGTTTAACGAACAAATAGAATTACGCCCCGCCCCATAAACTGCGCCAAATTGGAATAGAATTTTTCTATTGGTTGTATTTTTAAAAACCATATCACAAGATAATCTTAACTTGATAGCTTCTTGACTGTCAAATACGTTTTGTTTTGGTGTTTTGTGGAGATTACGGTTATTTGTTGCAATTCGTTGTTTCTATTTGCTATTATTGACATTTACCTAATAAATAATGCTTTTTTAGCGCTAAGCAAACATTTTTATTTATATTAAGGTACGTAATGAAAACGATTAATATTGATTATATCTTATAACCACACTATTTTTCAGGGATTAACACCAATGTCTCAAGCGGCTATTTCTCCACCAAAAAAACGGACATATAGGCATTTTTCGGTTGAGGACAAACAATATATTTTGAATATTTATTAGAGTTATACTGGAGACAACCCGGATAAACCTAGGGGAGAAGTCGAGTTTGTTGCAGTCATTAGGTAATTTTAATTTTTGTATGTTATAGGGTTGCTCATCAATGCATCGAAGTATATTTTTACTGTTAAGGTATTTTTAGATTGTTTATATTTATTATATTTAGTTTATGTTTATATTATTATGCATATTAATTTAGGTGTGTGTGCTGCAAGTGTTTACCAACATTCTTCGTGAATATAAAGAAACACACCAACTTCATTCACTGTAAGTGTACCACAGACATCGAACAATTTTGGATAACATCGATGATGGATTGAAAGTGCTCTTAGCAGTTTGATTCATTTATGTTTTGAAAGGAACGAAACACCAACTCTGATTAAAATGTTAGCGGTGGTGTATGAAGATGAACATCTACTTCGATTAAAACTGAGTACTTTGAGGACACTGATGACAGAAATTGGCCTTTAGTGAGTAAACTAAGTTTTTATTTCTACATGTAATGTAATTATTGTGCTTGGCACTATAGGTTTGCAAAAAGATCACGCAATAGTGCCCTTAGGGAAAAGAATGAGATCATCGTCTGGAGGCGACGTTTCCTACGAGAGATCAGGAAATACTGGGAAGAAGGCAGGAAATTGTACTTCTTAGATGAAACGTGGGTAACCGCTGGCCACACTGTAAGTAAAGTATGGAAAGACACAACAATATTGACTTCAAGGTAGGCATTCATTCAAGGATTAACGACCGGGTTAAAGGATCCATCAGACAAGGGAAGTCGTCTTATAGTCCTCCATATAGGATCCGAGGACGGTTACGTTGAGAATGGTTTACTATGCTTCGAATCAAAGAAAACTGGAGATTACCATGAAGAAATGACCGGTGAGGTTTTCGAAAACTGGTTCACTCACATTTTGGGATGCTTGGATGAACATTCTGTGATTGTGATGGACAACGCTTCCTATCACAGCCAAAAAATGGAGAAGAGCCCGAATGCTGGTACGAAGCAAGCGGACATACAAGCCTGGTTAACAAGTAGGTCAATTATTTATAAAGCAGACATGGTGAGAGGTGAACTCTTGAATCTAGTCAGACAGGCCGCCATTACGCCTAAATATGTGGGTGATGAGATGGCAAAACAACAGAATCGTACAGTTTTGTAACTGCCCCCATACCATTGTAAATTTAAATCTATCGAATTATTATGGAGGCAAATAAAAGGGGAAGTCGCAAAGAACAATAATAGTACATCCAAAATGAAAGACCTTCCCTCATTATTTGAACAAGCCATTGAAAACGTTTCTGCTGAAAATTGGAAGAATGCCATTCGTCATGCGCAAAGTCACGAGGAATGTGGGGGATGAAACTTCTTCGTCCGAATCTGACTGGGACTAAGGCCCAGTTGTACCTAATGGCGTTCGAGTGGATTATTCGAAGGTATTGTTACTATGTTTGATAAATATTCATGAAATAATTGGAACACAGTTGACAGGTCTTAATTCGAAATTGGACGATAATATATTCCAGGTATTTTAAATTTTAATAGCATTTTATTTATAACATAAAAAAAGGTTTTAATTTCAGAAACCAATTATATTACTACTGGTCGAGTACTTAGTAATAGAGATTGAGGTTTAATATTTATTTTCATACAGGGTACTGTATGCACATTTTTTATTGTTTATGTTTACTCCATTTATATTTTCTTATCTGATTTCATTATCTGATTTTTCGTAAGTTTCTTCTTGGTTCTTCTTACGAGCAGTAATCGAACCTTGTGAATATGGTGTGTCTAACATGTATAGCTTTTATTATTATTTTATTACATTTTATATAGGACACAGTGTTACTTAGTATTTATTTTCATACAGGGTGTAGTATGCATATTTTTTTATTGTTTATGTTTACTCCATTTATATTTTCTTATAATCTAGACTGATCTCTCGTAAGTTTCTTCTTGGTTCTTCTTACGAGCAGTACTCGAACCTTCTTAACCCTCTATTGCATGATTTGATTTTCTTTTTTTTACATTAAATTTTTTTTTTTAAAGTTATGATATTGAGAGGTTAAACTAATATTTTTATAAAACAAAACGTACCTATATTGCCATTTATAAAAATAAACACGTCTAAATTGCAACAGCTAATCGTTAGGTTATATCACAGAATACTTTATTTCAATTTTGTTAGTGCCGCCTTCTGTTGGTCGACAATTGAACATTGTATTGGATATAAATGGCACATGAATGTCCTGGTTTAAAAACATCATAATTATCTTGATTCTAAAAAAAATATTTATATCATACAAACCTCCGTATTAAAATAATTCCTACCAGTTATACCAAAGATAAAGAAGAGGTTAAATAACTTTGGACCATAATAAAAAATAAACCGTTGTGTATATGATTTAGTATAGAAAAGTAACATAATTGATTTGCCATTTTACTTTCTTATACCTTATATCGTGATTTTTTTTGGACCTCGAGATTTTGATTGATATATACGTTTTGAACCCTCCTGAATCTATTCTGACTATTTTTCGAATGATGTCTGTCGGTGCGCGCGTGCGTGCTCGCATGCGTGCGTGCGTGCTTGTGCGTGTATAGAAAATAAAGGGCAAAAGTGGGCAACTGTTCATCAATGCCACTGGGCACTTTGAACCAAACTAGTTATTATGATTTCATTGATGCTTAATTCGCAAATGTGTGTCCAAAATTTGGACCAAATCGGTTGAATGGGAAAAAGAAAATGTTGAAAAAAGATTTTTTACACAACTCCATTATTATTATTATTTATTAAGATTGCAAATGACATGTCAAAAAATATATTAAACGATAATATAGCTTTACCTCAGTTACAACAACCGATAAAAAATAGCTTATTTTTGGTCCCGGTAAACATAAATGAACTTATTCTATACATTAATAACTATAAAGATAGTTTAAAAAACTAAAAAACACGCTTCTAAAGCACATCAAACTAAAGAGTGAAAAATAATTATTAATATAAACTGAAAACAATAATGAACGAAAAATACTAGTATTATTGTGAAAAAAAGCGTGGGTTGCTCGATATACGAAAAATATGGCACAAAGCGCCCCACGCTTTTTTTCACAATAATACTAGTATTTTTCGTTCATTATTGTTTTCAGTTTATATTAATAATTATTTTTCACTTTTTAGTTTGATGTGGTTTAAAAGCGTGTTTTTTAGTTTTTTAAACTATATTTATTTTTCACTTTTTAGTTTGATGTGATATGAAAGCGTGTTTTTTAGTTTTTTTAAACTATATTTATATTGCTTATTGATGCTGATATTATAACATATTACGATCCAACAGATACTTCTGAAAAAAAAATATTTTTTTTCAGCCATAGACGAGATTTGAACTCACGCCCGAGGAGTCCGTCGTTTCGCGTCGACTAAGACTTGTGCCTTAGCCCGCTCGGCCATCGAACGAACTGAGAATCACGGAATGTACTAACAGTAATAAGCCACTTGCTCTCACGCAGAGGATACGTGAGGAAAGGAAATTATTTAATTCTGGAGATTCTGATCAGGATAATGATATAAACTTATCAAATTATTGTATTGTTACCGGTTCTTCGTAAGTGTACAAAGTTTCAATTAAATCTGTCCGTTTAAAGTGGGTCAAAATCGAGTCCAAAGAGTCGGTTACAAACAAACAAACAAACATACAAGTGAAGCTAATAATAAAAAAAAAGCGTGTTAAAAAAAAATAGCTCGGCTTGTGGACCAGAGGGAATATTGACAATGTTAATAAAAAAATTTCATACATCTCTTATAAAGCTCTTACTACACATAGTCAACTTAATATTTTCAAAAGGTAAAATACCAACACATTTTAAGTAATCGGTCGTAACACCTGTAAATAAATCAGGAGATAAACAATTACCAACATATTCTCGACCTATTTCTGTCATAAATAATTCCGCAAAACTGTTTGAATACTGTCTAAAAAATAGATTAATAGATCACCTTACACGATACAAAATATTATCTGACAATTAGTTCGGGTTTAGAAATAATATTTCTACAGAAAATGAAATTACTCAGTTAACAAAAACTATTTTGAATGAAATAAATGCCAATAAAAAATGTCTAACTCTGTTTTTAGATTTACGCAAAGCATTTGGTACCATAGACCCAAATATTATTACCTAAACTAGAAGTGATTGGTGTTAGAGGTATAACTTTAGAAGTATTTAGAAGCTATTTATTAGACAGGCAACAATGTGTCAAAATTAATGAAGTTAAAAGTGGCCCCTCCACTGTCACCATGGGCGTAACACAAAGGCCAGTAGAGGGGCCAGTACTATTTTTAATTTATATAAACAATCTACCAAAAGTACTAATAAATATAGAAAAGTACCAATAAATACAGAAATAATATCCTATGATGACGACACTGCTGTTCTATTTATGAGTGATTCCTGGACCGATGTATATTTCAACATAGCATGTTCCATAAAAAATATATATAAAAAATTGGCTAAATATTAATCGCCTAAGTCTTAATATAGATAAGACTAAGTTACTAACTTTTTCCATCACAGAGGATATTCAACCTATTCGAGACACATTTATTATTCATAAAATTTCTTGTGGTGGACAATATTGTGATTGTCCATTTATTAAAAAAAAGCATACAATATTAAGTACCTTGGAGTCATGGTTGACCATCACCTAAAGTGGAAAGATTGGGATACGTGGATCGTAAAAGCCTGGTAGATTTACACATACACTGTGTCCCAGGATAGATGTAATAAAAAATTGTCGAATTTTGGAACGGCACTTAGGAGTTCAGTCCTATTTGATACAGAACTGAAATATATCAAAAATAAGTTGATCGGTGTTGTACAATTGAAGCGAACTGCATATTCTGTAGGATCATTGATATTTTGTTCTGTTCGGTTTAAAAAATTATGAGAATATTTTATTTTTAATATAAAGAATACCAAATACTTAAAAATTGAAATTATGATTTAAGTCAATTTATAAAAATCGTCACGAATAAACTACTTTTATTTTTCAAAATATGAAGAAAATTCCATTACAAAACGTTGTTTAGAATGCAATTTGTGCCTCTTTACTAAATTTCAGGCGTGTAAATTTGCTTTGTTGGAACCAATGACTTCGAAGTCATTTGTTGGAACTGTCACTTTTTTCAATAAACTAATATAAAATTTAGAATTTTTAAAAATCATTTTTTTTAAGTTGAGTGCTCTGAAATCACAAACATCTTTTCTAAAATAAATTAGTATTATGAATACTTTTGTTCTCAACGTCTTATCTTACCTTCAACAAGAAACGGACTACTAGTGAAAAGGGGGCAGTTTCAGCAAAGTAAGTTTATATTCCTATAATTTGGATAGTGGGCACAAATTGTATTTTAATGGAATTTTTTCATACTCTGAAAGATAAGGTAGTTTATTAGTGACGACGTGTAAATTGGCTTATAAAACACCCTGTATAACACCGAATCAACTCATTTTTTGATTTGCCATAGTTCTACACCAAGTGGGACTGATTCCCGAAGTGCCATTTCAAAATTCGAAAATTTTGTGTTACATCCATCCTGGGGCATGGTGTATACGCCACTACGTTTAATACAAGCATTAAAATATTTTCACTTTTAACACCAAGATTACCGAAGCATTTATCATTATACCTTCAACTGTTCGCGCATTGTTTGCAACACCTGTTTACTACATATTAAGAGTGGAGGTGTACTCTGAATAACACTTAAAATACGATTTTATGTTTCTTAAAATCCATGGCGTCTTCAACACAAATCCACACGTACTGATTTCTCACGCCCTCCCTGATATTGTAGTAGTTGTTACTATTTACTTTTATCCACGCACCAGCCATCTACGCACAGCAGTGTTTGTAGATAAACTGAATATGAATGGAGAATAGGGAATACAGTCTACATTTCGCTCCGCACGCACAGCTACTCTCCTCTCCTATACAAGTTGTTCGGGAAGCTGATCCCGTGGTATTCACGGATATTGCCCCGTGTCTAGTGATCAAAGTTCTTGTTTCAATTGCTGGAATTAATTTAATAAGTTTTACTTTGTTTACGAAACTTTCTGTATTTACGTGTACATCATCTTCAACGAATTTAACTACAATTTTTATTTTGAGACATCTACGGGCAAATAAACTATCTCTTTTTTCGTTGTTTCTTTTTATTTTTTTGTTGTGATTAGTATTCCATGAAATAATTGACGTTCACCTTTATACAGACTATGGATTTTTCTATAGTGAAAGTAAACAAAAATTAAATTTTAAATAAATTGTATGATATAGGAGCAAAATATTCAAAAACGGAAAATATTTGTCACTGTTCCACTTCATTTTACAATCAACTTCTACATACAGTACGTTTTTAAATAAACAAAATTTTCTACAATCATGTGTCTTTTTACTTGCTTTTCTTTAACTCACAATGTAGTTTTTTTTCAGAATATTTGTCTTCAAATCTTGCATCCTTCATTCACACTTCCTGACATAACCAGTCGATGAAATTTTACACAGTTACTAAGGTAGGATGACAACACAATACTCCACCGTTACTTTTGCAAATATCCCCACGTAGGGGGAGCGGGGGTGAAAATTGAAAAATTTGCAAAAGTATGATAATAATTTAATGTATTATAATAATGTTTTTTAAGGTATGACCAAAAAGCAGAAAATAAAAAAAAAAATAAAAAAAAATGTTTAAAAACTTGCTTTTCTTAGTCGTACTAAAAAAGTAAAAAATAATTTCTTTATCAAAAACAGCCAAAAAAAAGCAAGGCGTGCGCACTTTATAAAATCTGCGTACAATCATACGAAGTGCGCACGCCTTGCTTTCTTTGGCTTTTTTTTGGCAAAGAATTTATTTTTTACTTATTAGTACAAATTAGAAAAGCAAGTTTAAAAAATAATTTTTTCTTTACATTTAAATGCAGTTTATACGTGGATAATAACAAGCCATAATAAAAAAGTCTAGTCGGCCCTCCAACTTGAACTTGCTGGCTGCCGATAAGTACCACCACTTTCTTAGAGGTTACACGTGGCAAGTTTATTGACGAAAAATACTTTCCCTCGGTAAAATGTCATGATGTAAAAGATGCTTAACTTTAGTTATACTCGGCGTTTTCTCATTTCTTTAGGAAAAGGGTTATGGTTTCGCCATCTTATTCATAAACTGTGTGCATATTTCTACCCATATTTCTTTCCTGATAATCATTTGCATCGGCGGTATAGTATCACGTTAGTCGGATATATAGTGACTGTAAATCTGACTAAAGATGTTTTTATTAAGACCGTATCTGAAAATAGAATCATCTGCCTATTCCAGTTTGAGCATCACATTTTCTACAACTAATTTTAGTTTATATTGTGGAGCATTATCATTTAAATTGTTTTCATTTAAGGTTTATGATATAGAAACTACTAATTATTATTAGTCACTATTATTTTGATTAGAGCGATAAATATTATAAGAATTGTGCCTTCTATCTTTACGTCACTGGTAAATGCAGCAAATCTGTCTTATGGGAAATCTCACCAACAGTCTTACAGCTATCATTCAAATATAGCACCTTTTTATGTACCAGTGCAACTTGCTCACGAGCGTAGTTTGTAGTGAACGAAATACATTTCTCTTATCTTTAAAATTACTTTTGCAATTTGTGAGCGTCATTCAAGCGAACTGCATATTCTGTAGGATCATTTATATTTTGTTTTGTTCGGTTTAAAAAATGATGAGAATATTTTATTTTTAATATAAAGGATACTAAGTACTTAAAAATTGAAATTCAGATTTTAGAGCCCTGCTTTCCGAGTATTATAACAATGCTTGCTTATATTTCTGCATAATATATTGGATGTAAATAAAAGGGTTTATTGTTTAGGTTAAAATAATGGTAAAGTATTGCAGAGCTTATTTGTTTATCCATTTTTTATATGTGTCAAAATAAGTAATTAATTAGTAACTGTCATTTAGCTTTGTTATGAATATATGATTTGTAGGAATAATTAACACTTATTTTATGAATTAACTTCCTGATGGCAATGAAACAAAGGCTTAACGGCTACATACAACATAAACACCATAAACAAAAATACCACAGAAATTTGACAACCTCCGAGTTCAAAGCCGAAGCTGCACGGGCGAGGGTTAAACTTATGGAAAAACGCGGACACACAACCATTCCCATTGACATTGCCAGTGCTGGTGGCGGGACTCGAACCTGCAGGACGATGAAGATATTATCTAGTCACAAAATCACTAGTTTATCTGCTTCAATATCCAATGGATATATTGAAGGAGAATGTTAAGAAATTACAGCTTCACAGGTGTATCGATGGTCATGAATAAATACTTTTTGTAATAAGATGTTTGTATATTATTATTTTCCATTTTTTTTTGTCAATGTTAGTATTTCGACCTAAACAATAATTCCTGAAAATAGCGGCCAATTTTTTAATAACGCCCTGTATCCATATTAACCATGCATTAATATACATTCACTAATACCAACGACTTACATACGTAAATATTTCAAATTGTTACTTCATATCATACAGAATTAATATCAGAATCTTAACAATACATTCTATCACTTCAGTCCCAAAACACGAACCAGGTAACAATAATTTGGTTGTCTGTGTGTACGTTTAGACGATAACTCTAGAACGCGTTTTAAAAACAAACTATTTTTCGTATTTATTTCTTTGAGAAGTAAAGTAGTTGTACTACTATTATTGGTCTACTACATATTTTGTAATACAAAGAACTTAAGTAATTTAATGAATAGAAGCAAATAATATTTATCTCAGACCATACAATATGACATTACAAATGTTACATAAATGGAATTTTTGACAAGTGCAAGTAAGCTCAAATGTACAAACAACACAATACTGACAATATAAGTTTGTATTGTATGATAAAGAAACTTAACAGAATTTGAAGGAGAAAAACAGTACACGACTAACTACTACATATCAGTCCAGATATGAGTCCTACATCATTCATGAAGAATGTAATAAGCACGAATCGGAATAACTAATGTAAGTACGTGGTGGCCAGCCTTGCATTATTTTGGGAAAGTATCGAGTATATTATGGTATATTTTATTTAGAATGTTCATTTCTTTTATATCATTGAGAATACGGTGCTGTTTTTATATGTACAAGGTGATCAATTTCCTGGCTTTATTTTTGATAAAAAAAAAATCAAACACGAGGGTTGTAGGCAATGATAAACTGAAAACCAACCGAACTACAGCAGATATGTTCTAAAAACTAAAATTTTTCAGAATTTTTTTTTTAATTTTCGGTCATTCATAAGTATAAGGAGAAAAACTGTATGCGGGTTTTCCCCTGCCCACGTATGGACGTTGGACGTATTTTAAATATTCACTGTTAGTGAAAGTTGTTTCATCACTAAACATTTTTTTTTTAATAAAATAAGGATCGCGTTCGTGACGCTGAAGGAGCCACTAGCAAAAATTAACCCTTTTCGATAAACTCCTGGTAGTAATTCCTTCTGTTACATGGAAAGCACATATTTGCTGATCATGAAGTACCCTCCATACTGTAGCCTGACTCGTATTTTGCCATCTTGCGCTTCGCTTCGTACTTATTGTATTGTCTTTCTCCCTTTAACTTTTTTTGCAGTTTCTTGCCGCCCAATTCCGTCATACCTCTTGCAAGATGATCAATTTTCTCTTAAGTGTCGATGAATGGTTGAGAAATATTTCCTTGATGGGATCCTCCTATTTAGATATGTTTCAATGTAACACCTCCTTGCTGCTATTTAATTTCCATTGCATTTGCCATAAATGAAATGCATATCAGTTAATTCTATGTGAGAGTAATCTGCATCCCTTGTAAATAAGTACAAAATTTAAAACATATACATATGTTTTTTTCCACAGGACTTGCCTATTTAACTTGAGCAAATGACGTTTCTGTCACTACAGTCTATATGTAACTTTAGCCTACTGTGGATTTTAAATTCAAGTGTATCTAAAATATTGTAGACGTAAAGTTTTTTGCATATATCTCGAAAACTTCTAAGTTTTGGCAATCGTGATACACATATCATTATTGTAAACAATTGATTATTGTTGAATCACCTCGTGTCATCGAATTTTTATTCCACTATCTGTCAAAAAAAGTGCAGCGAATATATTTCATTGTAATAAAATTATTTGAAAAATTTCAAAATCATTTTTCCCTGACTTTTGGACGACAATTACTATTTTTCTTTTCAAATAGTAATCCCTATTTTCCTTATAGGAATCGTCATAATTTAAGCTTCAAATTAGTGTAAGTATAAAAGATTTCATTATAAATGAATTATGGCAAATTTAAAACTTGGTCTCGTATAAAAGATATTAATATAAGGCATTAAAATAATTCGTAAATAAACTAAGTTGCCTTTGGAAATAAACGAGAGTTTATTCATAAAAACAAATCACAAAAAAACAATTACAAAAATTTTGTAATGAATCATACGCATGTTCATTACTATAGTTTCGGAAATTCCCGTTAGTCTTGTGCTGTCGCGCACTTCCTGCCGACATATGATGAATCAAGCAGATGTTCATTCCTAGAAGTTTCTGCAATGACCGTTTGGCGGGTGCTGCCACGTACTTCCTGCCGCCATGAAATATTGACGTCACCAAGGCCAGGATTTGGGTATAAATAGAATGGCCGTAGCCGAGGAAAGGCAAAAGGCATTCAGTTTTCTGCTGACAACTATCTTCAGCGTGTTGAGCTGGGTAGTTGAGGAGTCTTAAGCATGTTGAGCTTGACTCCATTTGGTTAGATATCAGAATCCGACGACGACGCCGCCCGGCTGAATGTCTGGTAGCATCTTGGGGTTTTTAAGCGTGCTGAGCTTGACCTCCTGGTGTTGGTAGCAATTTTGCCGCTCTGAACCGCCGTCACCAGTCTAGTAATTATTTATCGCCGTGAGTCTTCAGCGTGTTGAGCTGGGCCCACTGTTGGTAAATAGTTGCTAAACCAACCGCCGTCACCAGCCTAGTAATTATTTATCGCCGTGAGTCTTCAGCGTGTTGAGCTGGGCCCACTGTTGGTAAATAGTTGCTAAATCAACCACCATCTTCAGTCTAGTAATTGTTTATTGCCGTGAGTCGTCAGCGTGTTGAGTTGGGCCCGCCGCTGTTAAATAATTTTCGAACTTACCACCGCATCGAATCCTAGATGTTTTACTTCAGTACTTGGAGCTGAAGCCCACCGTCACCGTGCATTCACCGAATTACACTCCTCGTAAGTTAATTTCACCGATGTAAATAATATTTGTTAACTGTACTTGACTTGGTTTTATTGTTGAAGAATCTGATTTTATGTTTATTTAACTTCATGTTTTGGATAAATGTTACTTTAATAAAATAAACTGCGTTACGAATACTTTGGGCTTTCTTATTTACAACTAACAGGAATCCTGGATTAATTCTCCAAACCAGCTATCCGAAAGCAAACCCTGTTACGACGCCCAAACATCGCTACATATTTACAGACACCGTTACATAATTTGGCGCCCGAACAGGTTATTTTTTTTACTATATTTTGGTGCCGTTACATAATTTGGCGCCCGAGCAGGGATCGTTACAACTTTAAATATCAACTAAATCAACATTTATATTCATGAAAACGATTTTGAAAGGAGATAAATAGACATTTTGGGCCTAGGCAATAACTGTAAACTAATACAAAGGAAGAGGAATGTTCCACTGGAGAAAGTTATAAAAATGTAATGTCGCATTTTTTATCTTTTCAATGTAGTAAACATGGTTGCATTACAAAAAAAAATACCTTGAATTTATATTAAATGTTCAAAATGACGCCAATCCTCATTTCTGCATAAATTAATTCTTTTAACGAATTTCCTCAAACAATTATACAACCGTTGTGGAGTTATTTCATTTATAATTCTTCTGGCTCGTGTTTCTAGTTTTTCCCGATTGGCTCACTGTACAATGTAGACTCTATCTTTCAGAAAACCCCATATGGAAGTGCATTGGTGTTATTTCAGGTGACCTGGGAGGCCATCTCATCGGTCAATTTGTACAGGGTTATTCATTATAAATTACCCACCCCTTATCATCGTTATTATTGCCTATACATAAAAAAAGTTTTGAATAAAAGTTGTGTAGTTATGAATGAATTTCAATAAAATTGCTATCAAAAGACCATTGGCGTGCAGATTTCAGAGGATACAAAAAATAATATATATTTTTAAATGGGATACCCTGTATATTATTAAATTTTTGGAATGATCCTTTGTTCCTGATTTCAAAAATATCCCATATGTTACCCTTACTATATATCGTTTTTGAGTTATTAAAAGTCGATTATCTTAGTTAAACTAGTAACTGTAAATATGGAAAATTATTAAAGTGAGCTATGAAAACTATTATGTTAAGTGACATTTCTTTAATGAAATAATCAAAATGGTTTACAGTGAGGAAGAAAAAGTCCAAATATTTACTTGTTATATACAAAATAACAAAAATAAACCTGCAGCAAAAATAGCATATAGGGTGTTGTATCCAAATCGTCCAACACCATCAGAAAATACGTTCAGAAATATTTACGGAAAGTCCAGTTTTAGTAAAAAAAAGCGTGTAGTTCAAGCAAACTAGGAAGAACAGCTAGATATGCTGCTTCATTTCGAAGGTAAGCTCATCCATATTTATTCGCGAATAGACTTTTTTTGAAACATTGTATTATTCTTTAGAAAATTCTGATTGTACTATAAATAATGCAGTCGATCAATTAGGTAAAAGTTATTCCAAAATCCAACGTACGTTAAAAAATAACAGCTACAGACCATATAAAATTTTACCCGTACAAGTTTTAACAGAGGCTCATAAAAGGAAAGGGCTGGACTTTTGCCGCCAGATGATTCAAAAGTAGGATGAAGATTTCGATTATTTTACTAAAATATTATGGACTGATGAATCATCCTTTTCTACGGCGGGAGTTTTTAATAGGAAAAATCGAAGGTCGTGGGAAAACAAGCACAACAGAAAAAGATTGGTAAAACAAATAAAAAAAATCAGGAAGAAAAACTGTTAGCATTTGGTGTGGAATTTTCAGAGACAAAATTGTTGGGCCTATATTTTATGATTATACTGTAACTGGAAATAATTATCCCAGAAACAGAAATTTTTCTTCTGCAGAATTTTCCGGAAGCTGAACTTGATATGATTTGGATGCAGGATGGGGCAACTCCGCATAATGCCCCACCCGTTTGAGATGATTTGAATGTACTCCCAATATGGATAGGGAATAATAGACCTATTAAATGGCCACCTAACAGTCCGGGTTTGACCCCTATGTATTCATTTTTGTGGAGATTTCTAAAAGACATTTTCAATAATAATAATAATAATAATAATAGTATTCAAGTCATTAAAGACAGGATTCGACTAGAAATAAACAACCTGAATGTAAATAATGAAGACATTTCCGGTGCAATTATAAATATAAGAAGACGTTATCAATTATGCACTGACAATAATGGTGGACACATCGAACATCTTTCATGAGTTATCATTTATTTATATTTAAATTTCCTAAATAAATCTTTGTTATCTATTTTGTATAAATATTTGGTTTTTTCCTTCTTTACACCATTTTGATTATTTCATTAAAGAAATGTCGCTTATCAAACATAATAGTTGTCATTTTCATAGCTCATTTTAATAATGTTAACTTTCCCATATTTACAGTAACTAGCTTAACTAAGATAATCGACGTTTAATAATTCAAAAACGGTATATGGTAGGGGTAACATATGGTATATTTTTGAAATCAGGAACAAAGGATCATTCCAAAAATTTAATAATATACAGGGTATCCTATTTGAAAAATATATTATTTTTTGGTATCTCCTGAAATCTGCACGCTACTGTACTTTTGATAGCATTTTAACAAAACTTAGTCATAACCACACAATTTTTATTTAAAACTTTTTTTTCTGTAGGCAATAATAACGATGATAAGGGGTAGGTAATTTATAATGTACCAATTCACTGATTCTCGAAATTCACATCTAAATAATTGGTGACTAATAGGGAATTATGAGGTGGGGCCCCATCCTGCTAAAAAACAGTCTATCTCTGGCCTCTCTTGGCAATTGATTTATAAAATTATTGTTAATATTAGTAAAAAATTCCAGGTATCTCTCGGAAGTCAACAGACCATCACAATATTGGAGGCAGTAACACATTACCAAACATGCCCAACCAAACATTAAAACCAAATCTGCCTTGCTGGTTTCCTTCTCTACAGAGGTGTTGATTTTGTTGTGGGGAGTATCTGGTACTTTGCCGGTTAATTAATCCCACATTTGTAAATCTTGATTCATCAGAAAATAGTATTTGTCTGGCAAAATCATAATCTCTTCTAATGTTGACCATAGCCTAGTCACAAAATATCACTCTTCTTTCAAAATCGTTTCCATGTAAATGTTGATTTATTTGTTATTTATAGTTTTTGTAATAGTGCTCTTTAAATTCTTTCTTGCAGATTCGTGGATAATATTTAACTCATTACCAATCTTCCGAAGGATACAATTCTATCAATTTCAATAAGAGGTAATACATTTACTTCAGTCTCATCGTTTATAATTACCACTTCATTTCCTACATATACGTTACTCACAAAAGTCTACATACATTGCTATATTTTTGTATTAATCACTGAAAACTAAAATGCAGATAAACTCTTTATACATAAAATATGTATTTATTAAAAAATAATAATGTTTGTTAGAAATTCTGAGCATTTAAAAAATAAACAAATATTCTTTATAAAAAAAATTATCAACAACATAGTTTTAGTCTCACGAAAATCTACATACAGGTTATAATTTTTTTTATAAAAATAATTTTTAATATTTGGTATTGCCGCCCTTTGCTTTAATGACAGCTTTCAGTCTTTGAGGCACGGAATGTACAATTTTTTTTAAATATTCGCTGGGAATCTTATCCCACTCTTCCACTATTGCTTCTTTCAACGCATTCTTGTTAAGAATTTTTCTTTTGCGCAATTGTCGTTTTAGTTGTCCCCATATCTGCTCAATGGGGTTTAAATCTGGTGACTGGGGTGGAAAAGGAAGTTGAGTAGGAACGTTGTAGAGTAGGTATTCTTTCGCTAATCGTGATGAGTGCTTCGGATCGTTGTTCTGTTGAAAAATCCAATTTGGAGGAAGCTGTAATTTACGAGCACTATCTTGCAAGTTGAGTTTCAAAATGTCTATATACTTGAAACGATCCATAATGCCGTCAATAAAAGCTATTTTGCCCACCCCAGCTGCCGAAATATAACCCCAAAGAAGAACAGAATCTCCACCATTAAGAGTGGGTTGTAAGTTTTCTTTGTTATAAGTTGTACCGCTTTTTCTCCACACGTTTCTACGCCCATCAAAATGATATAAATTTATCTTGGTCTCGTCTGTAAAAATAACTTTTTCCCATAATGTTGGACCCTCATTTACATATTTACGGGCAAAGTCGAGTCTTTTGTTTTCATTTACTTCACTGATGTACGGTTTCCGTCTCGCAATACGTCCATGATAACTGTTTTTTTGTAGCACTCGACGGACACATTCGGCATGAACGGCTTTTCCATAGTTTGCTGTGATATCTTGCGCTATTTTCACGACACTTGTTTGTGGTTCAGCCTTAATGTGGTTCACAATTTCCCTCTGTTCCCTCTGTGTTAAGAGAGAAGGACGTCCACTACGGGGTTTTGTGCTTAGTGAACCTGTTGCAGCCCAATTGTGTAACACTGTGTGTACAGAAGATCGCGGTATTTTTAAAGTCTTCGCGATTTCGCCCAAACACTTGCCTTCACCTCTGAGTTTCACTACCAGTTCCCTAATATCAGTGGATATTTCCTTTCTCTTCGTTTTTTTTCGCACTCATTTTAAAGATTTACGTGATAACTATAATATGCGCAACACACACACACACTATACATGTCCTGCACTACAGATCTTTCTGGAAATAACCCGAATTATTCACAATCGCACTGCCATCTAACGTCATGTATGTAAACTTTCGTGAGATTGCGCGGCAGTTTTCTTTGAATATTTTGTTATTCTATATAAATTATCGAACTTTTTGTCAATTTTATGGCATTAAAATTTGTTTTAATATATAACATTACTGGTAATCCCGTATTCTAACTATTTTACTAACGCTTTATCCAGCATATTTATAGGGTGTATTTGGACTTTCGTGAGCAACTGTACTACCTACTTTTATAAAATTATTCTGCGGCGGATATCTTCTGTTTGGAAGACGTTGTCCGTAGTTTATTGCAAGCAATGGAATTTTTCCGGAATTCGCTGTAAATTAACATGTCGACTTTTTCATTTTGATTGTATATTTTTAATGGATATTAGAACAGTAAACGTAAAGGAGCAACAATTAATTAATTATTTAAAAACTGACAGTTCAAATAATATTATGTGATTCTCATTTATTTCCAAAGGCAACATAGTTTATTTGCAAATTATTTTAATGCTTTAGATTAATATCTTTCATACGAGACCAAAAGTTTTAAATTTGCCACAATTTATTTATAATGAAATCCGTTATACTTACACACACATTTGAAGTTTAAATTATGGCGATTCCTATAGGGAAGGAAAAAATAGGGGTTATTATTTCAAAAAAATTAGTAATTGTCGTCCAAAAATCAAGAAAAAATTATTTAGAATTTTTCAAATTTCATCATAATAAAAAATATTCGCTTCATATTGCATCCAAATATCAAAAATGAACCATATTATGATAACCAATACCTATTTGGAAAAATTTCATTATACAAATAGTTTCAATTATTAATTTTGAACTTCAAAAAATTTAAATATGTCCGCTATATTTGAGGGTAATGTCAAAAATTTTGATTTATTATATAGAAAATTTCATGCATAATCAGAATATGTTAAAATATACAGGGTATTCCATTTAAAAATTCAATATTGATGACACTTCTGGTGAAACAGGAAGTGCTATTGATAATACATGTTCGTCAAAATAAGCCCATTTACTTCTCATACGTGAGCTTTAAATTTGAAAATTTTATTCCAATTTTTTTTAAAAATTGCGGACTGACGCATGATCTCGTTGACACCCGGTATGTACAGAAAACCATTTTAAAAATTCATCTCTCAACCTTCCCAGCCCCTCAAAAATTGAGAAATGTCAAAAGGAAAAAAATACGGGTCTTTAATTTGTTTATGTTCTATATGCAATCAAATTTCAGCACCATCTTTGTGAATTATCCTGTATATGTATTAAAACCATTTGATATATCTAAACAAGAAAGCAATATATTAAAGCTTAGGATTAAAAAAAGAATAAATTTTAAACTTAAACAAAAAAAATTAGAAGCCAAGTTAACCGTATACGTGAGCGCACAAAAGAAAGATTATTTTTACTAAACATTTTTATATTTATTTTAATATACCATTCCACACAAACTTCTATTTAAAATTTGTATAGAAACGGATTATAAAGAATTTATGTTGCATGCGTTAAAAAACCTATCGTCCTACATTCAAGCAACTTGTAGTCCGTGTTCAAACATCGTCCTTTAAAAAATAGTAAAAAAGGAAAAGGCGAAAAGCGTCGTATGTCAAAATTACCCATAAACTATAAAGACTGACAGAGTCTATTCCAGCTCTCTATAAAAGAGACTCAATTTTAAAAATGGCCCATAACACCGCATATTTGAATGATGGCGGTATAGTAAAATAAACCAAAACGGCCATAACTATGCTGCAGAATATCTCCCTACATATGCGTTTTTTTAAATAAGTTACTCTGTTATCCCCATCCCGAATGCTGATTTTTATTTCACTGTTTTCTTTCGGCTGGTGTACTAAAACGTTCCTACTAAAGTTTACAGAGCTGTAATAGTTGAATTTTATTATACATATTTAAGCAACATTTTACAAATATACATTTTGTCGGTTCAACATTTGCTGCAACTATTTAGCACACTTTATCTGAAATATTATTTTAATGAATGTAATCTCTTTGTGCTCCTAATGAACACTAGTTTTGATGTAATGTATATATTTTCCAATTTCCGCACTTTCTTCTTTGATTATTTCTAAAAAGCAACTTGGATATAGGGTGTTCCATTAAAAAAACAATGATGATGTCATAACGGAACCAGTGATAACGTCATAATAAAAAAAATAATAGAGGATTAGATGTGCAATTGAAATAAAAAAATGACGTATTTTTTAATTTAACTGTCGGCTCTGTCGCAAAAAATATTTTTGGCACCTGTTGATCACAGTAGACATATGTGTAGTGTAACATTATTTTGATCATATTACAAAACGGGCGCAACAATTTTCAACCGCTCACAAAAAATATTTTAAAATAAATATACAAAAGTTATTGGGTGTATTCGTTGAAGTGAAATAAGTATATAACACATTTTTATGTGCAGTAATCACATTTAAAATAAATGTTCTTAAACAGAAGAATAATATCCAAGATACAAATTATGCAGTTTACGAATGGCCTTTATAAAATATGAGAATTTAAACTGCACTGCAATATTTGACTTCATACACTAAACGTGAATAAAATACGAAATTATGGCGAATGCGCTCAGAACAGTGACCTAATTTACACCATACATTCTAACAAATGGTTAGTTTACGTCATGATCCACCATTTATTTATTATGAGTAGAAAATCTACTCCACACAATAATCATTCATATTGAAAAGAATTGATACAGCCCTATACTGAAATGATTTATTTTATTTTACTTTTTCTTACTTTTATATTTTTTGCATTTATTAATAACTAAACTTTTATACTTACGTTGCTTTAGATCTTATTATTCTTTTTTTTTATGTTTTTAAAATGAAAAAGACCCACTTTCCAGGGAATCGTTCAGGCCCATCACTTATCTGTTTGTTTGTGATGCATGAATTTTTTATTTAGATTTTTTTTTCAATGAATATCCTATGTAATCCTCAATATTAGACAGGCGTTTACTTGGTTTCTAATGAAATTCTTTGTACTCTGTGTAAACAAAATGAAAACTTTATTAATTATCTTACATGTGTTAATTATAACATCGCCCTTCGTTAATATTACCCTATCTCGAGCTACTTATGCTAAATACACAAAAAAATTTAACATTTAAAAAATTTCCATTGGTATTTTTATTATTTCTGGCAATTATTTTTATTTAGTTGGCAATTCTGATTTTCATGAATGTTTCGTGTTGTTTGTTAAACAATGGTTTGTAAAATTAAATGAATAAACAGTATTCATGTGTGTGAAAGTTGAAAATTTTCATTGTTAATGGAAAAATAAGCCTGGTAAAGTCACTTATTTTGTAGCAGTGTAACTGGAAATTCCTGTGCTCACAGCTGACTCAATTTGTTATGTTCCAGGTAGGTATTTAGTTTATTTACGGTTCCTATGATTATAAAACTCTGTACTCCTTTTATTATAATTCTTTTTATTATTTATGCTTGATTTTTTCTTGAATTATTAGCTCACTTCTACAAAGACAGTTCGTTCTGTGTGCTCCAACTCAGGTAAGTATGTACTTATTTATACTCTCTTGAAACCATTATTTTCTTACTGACTTTCTCTTATTAATTATTCACTAATTTATTTTCTGCTTATACTTGCATACTGTATTTATGTTGCTTTTTTAGGACTATTTTTAATATATATTTTTTTTAACTGTCAACTTTGACTTTTTTTATTATTTTAGCATGTCAAATTCGTCTTATAACTACTTAGATCATTGTTATTGTATTTTGTTATGTGCATGATATTTATTTATACTCATTTACACATACGAAGCTGTAACGTTACTTTTCCTTTTTTTTCAGTTTTTGAAAAATCAGATTCTTGTGAAGGATAATTTCATGATGAAAATTGTTCTATAGAATCCTCCAAATAAACACCAATTAGTATTTTCAGATTTTAAAGCATATGAATGGAGTTAGACAAACTTTTAGATTTCAAGGAGAGATTTACGTCTTACGTTACATAGTTTTACATTTCCTCAATAAATTGTGATTAAGCAGGTACTGTATTTTTGTGCATGGTTTATTTGTGAATTTATATTTATTACACTTAACAAATTTGCCCAATTTAAAGTATTTATTACTATAAAAATCACAATTTAATCTGTCTATTTGTACGTTAATATTTTTTACGAAATCATTTATTTTTGTTTTAATTAACTGTGATGCTGACCTATTATTAAAATACACTTCAATATACAGTGTGGGCCATTTTGGTGATATATATATATATATATATATATATATATATATATATATATATATATATATATATATATATATATATATATATATATATATATATATATATATATATATATATATTATTGTGATAATGAGGATTGTTGTATTGTTGTATTTTTATTTATTTATATAATTTAAAAAAATTTGAATTTGTTTTATTAAAATGTTGTAAAAATTGAAAATTTTGTGGTTTATTAAAATTTATGCCCTTGTATACCCAAACTAGCTCAGATTTTAATTTACAAATTTTACTTACTTTTATTTTCTTTTTCTCTCACTCAGGATGCAGGTTCAATTTGGTTCTTTCTATAGTATAATTTCAAAATTTAAAATCACAAAATCAGTACACATAAAAAAAAAAACTAAACACTTTCAGAAAACAATAAAGGAGTTGTTTTTAATATAGGTTTTTTTTTTAAATTTTTAACAAATATTTACAATTTTAACTTACATTTACCCAACCAAAATTTTTAAAATCTCGAGATTTTACCTTATTTAACCGTACGGTTGACCGGTTGCTTTCTTGAAAAATCTCCCTGCTCTGCAAATTCTGTATTCTCTGCACCTGTGCCGCTATCAGCTGTGGATGCTGTGATTAACCTCGAAATATGGCTTCTGATTCTGTGTTTGCTTCTTATTGTGCTTATTTGTGAATATAATTTGGTTTTTTCTTTTTTGATTACCTGGGACCCCTTTTTTCCGATGCACGTTACGACTGAATTACTTTTTTTGATATTACTACTGGATTTCATACAATGGTGGGTAAGTACCTCTTTTATATTAATTGTTTATACTATTAAATCATATATTAACTTGTTTTCTTACTATTTTATCCTTAATTTCAGTATGTTTTATCAAATTACAAATTCTCAAAAATATTTTTAAACTTCTCTTCCAAAATTTCAAAAACTCTCCTCCTTCTTTATCAATAACAACCAACTATCCATTGTTTTCTCTGCTTACTTTAATTTTGTATATAGTAAAATCACCAAATTTCAAAATTGACTAGTTGTCACAAATTATTTTTTTAATGTCAAATATTTTTAATTTTGAAAATAAAAACTTTTATACTACTTTTTTTGTTGTTTTTTTAAAACAGTATTCTTTTCTTGATACTTTCCTGAGAATTTTATGTAAATTTGCATGTGTTACGTTCAGTATAAAAATTTTTATCTTTCACATCTCATTTTAAAACTTTTTCTTAACGAGTGCCCTATCATTTTAAACAAACTCCTTTTTATATAACTAGAACTAAATAACTACTGATAACAAATCTTTTTATATCTAGGTTAACATATCTTTACTCAAAACTAATATTTTTGTTTGTACATTTTGTAGGCTGTCGAAATTGGTTTCACCCCTTTTACCACACTTTCACTGTGTCTTGAACTACCCCCACTCACATACGAAGCACTGAGTTTCTCCTTTGTCCTCATGGCATATCTTTGCACATCAATGGATTTCCTGTTTAGTTTTTATGAAAATATAGTTCAACTATGCTGTCACACATACAAAAATCAAGAAATGTTTATGTTTCAACCCCAATATTGGAAAAATTATTATGGCATTGATCTAAACACATTACTGCACCCCTGTTTGGTAAGTTTTATTTCAGTTTATATTCACTTTTACAGACCATGCACTTTTTATGTTTCGTTATGAAAGTTTTAAGATAATTTACAATATTTTCCCCTGTTTATTGATTGTTGCTTATTTAACTTTTGTATAAAGTTCAATTACATTGACTCTACACTAGATTTTCATAAATTTCCCCTTTTAAAAGTTTATACTATAACAATTGTCTCTTTTATAGGTGAAATCTTTCCCCTGAAATTATGCAACTTTTAATACTACTGGAGTTAATTGAAGTGAAATTTTTATATGGGACTACATTGGTGACACCTTTTCGATGGCAGGAAATACACAATAGGTCTCTCGTCAGCTCTGCCAGTGGAGATCCAGGACTTCGACTTGACACCTTTTTCTTGTTTTTTATTTGTTTTTCATTAATTTTTATGGCCAATTTGGCTTTGCAAATACCTTACAACTAACTACATTTTTATATGAACAATGAATACTTAATTATTCTACACATATGTTAACAACTAAATTAAAATTGTTTTCTGAAATTGTTCATTTTTAATGTATGCATGCTACTATATTTATTAAACTTTTTAAATTAATTAATAACATTGCTAAATGTGATAATATATATATATATATATATATATATATATATATATATATATATATATATATATATATATATATATATATATATATATATATATATATATATATATATATATATATATATATTGGAATCTCGGAAACTGTAAGAAATAGAAGAACAATTAAATGCGGAAAGTTTTAGACTACTTTGTTACTAACTAATAGCCACCTTCAAAACTATTCCAGCTGTTGGGAGTCTTGGAATATCGTCAAAAAAACTGAATGTTTGATTTTCTAATATCAGCTATAACTGGACAGTTATCTAGCCCACAATTCCTGGGAGGATAAAAACTTATTAAGAGTGACTTTCAGAGACAGACTTATTTCCAATGGTGATCCAATACTATGACCTGCTAGATCACCAGACATTACTCCTTTGGATCTTTTCCTATGGGGGTATGTTAAGAATGAAATTTATGAGTTTGAATTTCCTGAGACTGTAGCAGAACTTGAACAAAGAACACGAGATCTATTCGTTGGCATTAATAGGAATACCATCCAGCGAGGGACCAATACCGTCTTAGAAAAATGCCAAAGGTGTATAGCCAAAAATGGTCAACATTTTGAACATTAATGTAAACAGTTAACTTTTAAACGCTTTTTTCCATTCGTCGTAAGATTTTTAACGTTAATAATATAGGCAAATTATTTTTGGATTGTTATTGGTAAATCATTATCATTTATTTTAATTCTATTAGTTTTCATTTACAATTATCAGTAATTATTTAGAAAAATATGTAGTTTTTCATCGACAAGTATTTCTCTACTTACGTAACTTAAGGTATGTTCACTGTCTTATAGTATTTATTTTGATGTGTTGCCATATCTAGTCGAAAAATTAGTTTTTATCGTTTTCCTTGAAGAATTTCTCATTTCTTATCTAAAAGTGATACATCGATGGACAGCTAAAATCGAGCTCTTTATAATGAGTGAAAAATCCAACATAATAGCGCCCATAAGAAAAAACGAAAAACCTGATGATATTTTTCAATAATCGAAACGTTGAAACTAAAATCTGACTAGACAGTTAAATTCTACGGAAAATTTGCTTTGAGAATGTTTTTACATATTTAAATAACATTGAAAAATAAATATCTGATGGGGCTAGCACATAACTTTCTTATACCAGTATATATCATTGAAATTTTTAAATAATTAATTATCAGCGTTATTCGATACTCTCAATAATAATTCATATCATATATTTTAATAATTTCTTGTTGTTATTGACATTTTTGTAACTAAATTAGACCTTTCAAACGTCAAACTGTTAAACTTATCCTAACCCCATTTTATGAGGCCAAATGTGTAAAATATTTCAGTTTACATCAGCTTTATTTAAGTACTTAGAAAATATATTTTATTCGCTTGATATAGTAGACACGATTTACAATCTTTTATCAAGAATACATTTTTTTTTAAAGTCAAATACAAAAAAAGTTTGGGTCCCGTGGAACGCCTTTCAGCTGGCCAATTTTGCTCATTACCGAATTTTTCATTATCTTCGGCCCTTAGAACAAGTGTACCAAATTTGAAAGCTTTATCTCAAAAACTGTGGCTGCTATTGCGATACTACAGATATGCGGACAGATTCTTTTGCATAGTTATGTTTCTTCATTATAATTCGTCGAGGTTCATCCAGAAATGCAACACATTTTTTTATTTCCTTTTCCCGAAATTGTACCATTCGTCTTCCTTCATTCATTATGTCTCTTCTAGTGATACCACTTTCACCAAATTTAATGTCACCTAAAATGTTGTTGACAATCTTAACTACCAAATTTGGGAAGTCTCCCAATAGTATTTTTTGAGTTATCGCGGACGGACGGACGCACGCACGCACACCACACACATATACGATAATTATATTTCCTTGTATTAGGTATATAAGAAAGTAAAAAAGTTATAGCTGATATTAGTACATGCAACATACAACTTTTTCGACGATATCTCAAAACTCCCAAAGGCTGGGTAATTTTGAAGGTGGTTATTAGTTGGCAACAAGATAGTCTAAAACTTTCCCCACTTAACCGTTTTTCTATCTCTGATAATTTCCGAGATCCCAATACATGTATCACCAAAATAACCCACACTCTATACACATAAAACATTTCCTGAAAAAGAGGAAACATCCTTATACTAACACTATGATGATAAGATATTGGTGCTCTTGGTGTGACGTGCACATGAATAGGTTGAGTGCTCAGTAGTGTGCTTTATTAGGGGTTTAGACAAATATTAAAATGATACAGGGTGGTTCCAAAAATTATTTAATAAATTTTTTGCAAAAAAAAATTGGTGGACAATGACACCATGTAGCATAAATTATTTGTATACAAATGTGTACCCCTCCAGAGTTCCAGTAATTTGAGAGGGGTAGAACAAAGTTGATTTTTTATTAATAAATCACGAATGCTTTCAAGTAGTGTTCACACTTAATATGAAATATGTAATTAGAAAAGAAAATTATGTTTAGTTCAAGAGCTAACAGACAGTATTCAGACAACGCAGAATTTCTTCGATCATAGGAAAGTCGAGGACAATTAGCACTTACTCAATCCCAATATCATAAATATCCAGTGTTGACAGATCTACTATCATTAGCAGAATTGTAATGACCCCAAATTTTGTTTTTTAACTGATTAAAATAAAACAATTGATCGAGTTATTTGTTGTTTTAGTAATGCAGTATAGGCGAACGAATAGGTGCGCTCCTATGTGAAATTGAATAAATTGCATTAACAATTGGTTATAAAAACATTTAAATATTTATTTTATGGATAAAAATTTATAAATTGGAAACTAAAAAAAGTAGTTTCGTATCTGAAAGGTGTTAAGGAAAAAAAGTTATGATCCTTCAAAGTTAAAGAAAAATAAAAAAAAGCTGTGATGTTTCGTAATATTTAATTGAATAATAATATTTGCAAGTAAATTCTATTTTTTAGACAAGTTGTAATATTATAAGGGGCAACATATTTGGTGCTATCATATTTTGTGAAAACTGCTACTATGAAAAAAAAATCAAGAAAACAAAAACATATCCTTTTAAATTCATTGTCACATGTCACATTTTCAAATTAGCCCATATCAAATAAAGTTATGCTAACGAAACGTTCCGGAGTTCCCTGTAAACCCGCCTTTAGAATAAAGATATTGTGTCCAAACTAAATAGAGTGTAGCCCCTGCGGTTACCGGTCACATGCGAAAAGTGACGTAAATCAAAACATTTTAAAAATATACAAACAAAGCCTTTTTCAACTTTAAAGGGTTATAACGCTCATACCTTTGCAGGAAAGCAATTCCAGACCATTGTCTATAGGACATTTTTTCTTTAGCCAAGGAATCACCTCATTTCTTAGGAAATACCCTGTATAATTTTCTGCTTTGATTTTTTCTTGGCCAAAAATAAAGCCAAGAAATTGAATTAACCACCTAAATTTATTTCTCTATATATGCAGGATTATGAAGTGTTATAAGAAATAGCTGACGTGTGGACATCATTATTATTTAATACGTGATGACAGTGTTAGCAAAATTTCGAAAAATAAAATAATCACCCACAAAGACAACGAATTATAATGTACATATAAAAAATACAGTTTCATTGGATTTTTTAAACTTTTAGCTGGGCTGATTGATTTCACCATATAGACACATATACGCACACACTGATGTCAATATAAAGGCTGGGTCGTGCTCGTCTATCTACGTCTACCTAGCATCATCAATTAATGCTGCCAGTGTTATTTGCGGCGAAAAAGTTTTCGGAGACTATTATTACCAGTTTTCTGCGTTTGAAATGTCCTTTCTTGATGATGAATTATATACGAACACAAAAGTTTTAAGCACATTATTTAAAACATATATTTCTTACAATACACTATAACCACCTCACCAGGATAGAAATATCATTCTGTGTGTATGAGAACATATTTAGAACATAGTATAAAATATAAATCCTTTGATAATATTAGAGGTATAATATATTCTTATATACGACTGACAAATGAGGCTAAACAAATATGACAGTTTAAAAAAATGTAATATAAGCTCAACACGTCTAAATTATTTACGTGTAAAGAGCTCTATAAAACGTCCCATTTGTCATTTAATGTGCCTCCTCGTTTAGAGAAGTATACTATAAAATAAAATCCTTGAAATATGTCATTTCCTTAAAGGTGGGCGTCCTGGTAAATTTCTTAGAGCAAAATTAAATAAATGGTACGTAATTGTCGTTATAATAATAGTAATAATAATAATAATAACAAATTTATTCAGCCCATTAATTAAATAACAATTTAAAAATTAAATAATGCATTTTGATATATGGTGTGAAAAGGAGTATTCAAAAACTGCAAAAGCAGCCAAAAATCTACCGCTTATTGGCTTTCTTCAAAGCGTGTTATTGGAAAAACTTTCTTTGATAAGTCTTGAAACCAGGCGTAAACATTTTTCTCAAGTATTTCTTTTCTAAATTATTCACTGATTTTCAAGATTTATATAAATTAAACTTTATTATGCCTATAGTAACCTCTAGAGAAAACTTAACATTATATTTCCCGACACTTCGTACTCAAATATTCTCCGCTATATTACACTGTTTGTGATAATTGTACTGCACCGGTTTACATTTAGATATATTTAATAACAGCCTTAATGACAAAAATGTTGCACCTTAAGTAATAATCTCTTTTTCCTTATACTTATGACGTATTATACATGTTACTATTTTGTTTTTTTCCTCTATTAATCCAGTCTGTAGGAGCCAAAAAAGGCCTTTGCCTTACAAAAGGTGGGGTAGTAATAATTTTTAAATTATGTTGTTCAGGTCTGGGCTTTGACAAAAAAATCCAAGTTTTCGACCTTGGTGGGGGGCCGCTCGAGTCGCCATCTTGAATAAAAGGTACAAAAAATTAGTTTTTTCAAAATATCTCCGCAGCGGTTGATTCACAGCGGTTGATCCACCGACGAATATGTCAACAAAGTTAAAGAAGATAAAATTCCTTATATTTTTTGTATACAAATTTTTTTTATAAGTCTAATATGTAACGAGTTACAGCGGTGGAAAGATGAACATTTTTCCCGGTAAATTAAGTAAGAACAAATTACACTTATTTTTAATGTTTTTTCCACACCACAATAAGATTATACAGCGATATATATTTCAAATTACAGTGATTTTTCTTGTTACATATAAATTTTCTTACCGCCGCAGGCGCAGTGGCGTAATAGGTATAAGTTGGTAGAGAACATTTTATCCGAGTTTTATTCTGGTTTGTGGAACAGATGTTTCCTAGAACAGGTATAGCAGGTATAGACCGTTCCTTGTGCGTCTTTTTGTTTCTTTTGAAACGGTCAGTCCTCTCTCAACTTCTAGTTTAGAAAGAGGAGTACGGCAAGATACCCAGTAGTGTCTGGAGTCTACCTTTCAACTCGAGTGCTCGGTATTAATCGTGCCCGTATCGAGTAGTTTTGGTCAGAAATTTCCGCGAAGTTTGAATTCGGGAATACTTACGTGCTCAAGTTCCCAAGAAAGATTTTTAGCCAATGAAAACAATAAAGCCCGTCTAATTTCGATGCTGACAACAAAAATAGAACAGGCTGCTATTACTGTTAAACAAGCGGAAGAAGATGCTGATGTGTTAATTGTCAGCACAGCGATTTCCTTGTGTTCAACATTTGATGTTGTTTTCGTCGTAGGAGAAGACGTTGATCTTCTTTGTTTGCTGACAGCATTAGCATCATCCCAAAGTAACATCTACCTTCGCAAACCAGGAAGAGGCAGAATTTCTGAAAGACTATATTCCGAGAATAGTTTGAAACATGAAGAAGTGGCTGAGAACATTCTGTTTCTCCATGCGTTTAGTGGCTGCGACACGACATCGTCCATCTACAACCAAGGAAAAATAAAATTTTGTTCGCTTGTTCAGAAAACCGCAGGACTCAGTGCCACTATTAGCATCTTCAAACATCAGGATGCAACACCAGAACACATCGCAGACGCTGGAGCATGCTTTGTCATTGCTTTGTATGGTGGGAACATGGAAGACGAAACCTTAGAAGAAGTCCGCTACCAACGTTTCGCTAAGTCTACTATAAAAAGCACATTCAATCTTGCTTCTTTGTCACCAACGAAGGACGCCGCGCGGTATCATGCGTTTAGAACGTATCACCAAGTCCAAAAATAGCATAGGATCCAAAAAAAATCCAGAAGGCTGGGGCTGGAAACTTGGCAGCAATGGGCTCGCTTCACTCACAATGACAGAGCAATCAGCACCCGAGAACTTATTGAAAAAGATGCGGCGGAGCATGTGGTTCCAAGAAAGCTGGGTTGAAGTGCTCTGTTATGTGTGGTTTCTGCAGTGGTCAGTCATGCGAAAATGTACTGGAGGTTCGCATCAACAGCGAGGACGAAGGTGACGAGGATTTATCAATGGAAGAACAATGGATTCTCAGAAGCACCGATGATGATGACATTGAGGATGCATATTATACTGAAGACGTCAATATCAACCGACTAGGACCATGAAAAAAGGGAAAACGCTAATAATATAATTACGTGATCAAGGTGGTGTGGAAATGAGTATACTTTGAATTTACAAAATTATTATAACTCTGTAATAAATAGCGAAAAAATCACAAAAATGGGGTCTTACTGTTTTTTGGGAAAAATGTTCATCTTTCTGCCGCTGTAACTCGTTATATATTAGACATACAAAAAAAATGTTTATACAAAAAATGTGAGGAATTTTATCTACTTTAACTAATAATTTAAAAATTATTACTACCCCACCTTTTGCAGGACAAAACTCCCTACATACTGGACTATATCTATTATGTCTTGTAATTATTTTTTAATGCAGGTATATATTCTGTAATTGGGTTATTTACCTGTTGTATGGTGTATCTATATAAATAAATAAATACATACGTCGAATTAGACGTAAATAAAGAAACAAAAACAAATATGATACTGTAACATGTATTTTCTGCTATGCCCAATTAAATAATAAACAGATTGTGTACTGAATCATTATACATGGGTCTCTTAAATGGAAACTTTACAATGTAAACCTGAGGGAGGCAATTCGTCGTTCGTTAGTGTAGGTTTAGGATGGCAGAGAATTCATTTTCCATTATCTATCGTGCGGTCAAAAGTGCACACTGCCTGCGATACGAAGGCAATTTTCAATCTTCTTTTAATGTATTATGTCTAATACTTCAGTACATATACTGTATATTATTTTAATCAAAACAAATTAAAACAAGAAAAATATTTTATAGTTTAAAATATTTGCTTAGTTTTTCTTTTTAAATATTGATATTGGTTGGTAATTGATCAAACATGGTTTATAACTCTGGATCATACAACTTTACTATATTATAAGAAAAGGACGGTCGAGATGATTTATTATGGGGCATGGATAGTATATATTTTTTTCTAATGTTAATGTTGTGGACATCTGTGTGAAATCTACTAAGCTTATTATATAGATATTGTGGTGATTTCAACAGGATCAGCCTATCGAAAGAACATACAGAATAGTATATTTTTCTATTCACATATTAGGCCAATTTAAGGTGGCGTTTGCTCTCCCTCGTCGCCTAGGATAGCTTTAAACCGCTGTTAAAATTATTCTGTTAATAATAACGAAAAACGAAAACATTAGGTTCATTTTAAATACCATATAGATTTAATTAATAAAATTACAGGCAATACTGATAACGCACTTTTTTTTAAATCAAGAAAATACGAATATTTTATTTGGTATCATTTTATGAATTAAATAATCATACTTTCTTGGTTTAAAAAAATTACGAATCAGTATTGTCTGTAATTAACACGCTTTTATTAGCTTCACCTGTATGTTTGCTTGCTTGTTTGCTTGTTTGTTTGTAACCGACTCTTTGGACTCGATTTTGACCCACTTTAAACGGACAGATTTAATTGAAACTTTGTACACTTACGAAGAACCGGTAACAATACAATAATTTGATAAGTTTATATCATTATCCTGATCAGGATCGCCAGTCCTTTCCTCAAGTATCCTGTGCGTGAGAGCAAAGGCTTAATATGTAAGTACATTCCATGATTGTCAGATCGGTGGTCGAGCGGGCTAAGGCAGTTGACGCGAAACGACAGACTCCTCGGGCGTGAGTTCAAATCCCACGGCTGAAATAAAAAAATATTTTTTTTTCAGAAATATCTGTTGGATCGTAATATGTTATATCAGCATCAATAAGCAATATAAATATAGTTTAAAAAAACTACAAAACACGCTTTCATATCACATCAAACTAAAAAGTGAAAAATAAATATAGTTTAAAAAAACTAAAAAACACGCTTTTAAAGCACATCAAACTAAAAAGTGAAAAATAATTATTAATATAAATTGAAAACAATAATGAACGAAAAATACTAGTATTATTGTGAAAAAAGCGTGGGTTGCTCGATATACGAAGAATATGGCACAAGGCGCCCCACGCTTTTTTCACAATAATACTAGTATTTTTCATTCATTATTGTTTTCAGTTTATATTAATAATTATTTTTCACTTTTTTAGTTTGATGTGCTTTAAAAGCGTGTTTTTTAGTTTTTTTAAACTATATTTATTTTATACATTAAATTTATATGGTATTTAGAATAAATGTTTTCGTTTTTCGATACTAACAGAAAAATTTTAACAGCGATTTATAAATTTATGTTGGATATCCTGGTGAAAACGCAACCTTAACTCAGCTTGTACGTAATGTGATTCCGCTTTTTTATACCGTATATAAATCAATAATTTTGGATTTTTTTCAATTCTGTAACAATTCCGATTATCTATGCAAGATCAATTAAATTGTGACAAACAAGAGATTCACATAAAGATGTTCTTAATTTTTTGCCAAGTATGTCTTTGCTAGTGTACAGAATTTTTAAATTATGATAAGCCTTCCATATCCTGTTACTTGTTTTTTGAACCTTAAACTTGAGTCAATAATTACTCCTAAATTTTTTACTTCTTTCATTAGTCAATAATTCAACCCCAATATTCAATGAAATATTATCTTCTAGCTCTCTCAAAACATATTTTTGCCAGACACCATTAGCGCCAAGTTGCTAGAATTTGTATATAAGGAATATTCAGCATCAGCTAGACTTATGTTTGATTGACAGGTCTTTTATCTTATCACTAATTTGTAGGATATCACTGATGTTAATAATAGCTGATCATCTGCATGGAATATATTATATGCAATATGTAAAATACAGGTGTATATATTATACAACAGAGCACCCAATATTGAACATTGTGGTATTCCAGTTGATGCCTCCAGCATACTCGTTATATCCTTTTTTTCTCCACAAGATAATTGAAAATATTATAAAATGTACAATACATTTTTATGATTCACGGAGTGAAGTCCTAATAAAGGGATGGACTCTATTTGTTACTACCCAAGTTTTTAAATTTGGGAGAATTATGTAGTCATACTGAAATTTATATAAATAAAACAATTTGCTGTTCATTTAAAATTTGAATGATTGTAAATCCGTTAGATATCAGATTTCAATTTTGAAATTAATTTTATTTTTCGTCGTTAGGTGGTGAGACAACGTGTATACATGGCATAACTTTTTTCACATGCCATAATTTTTTTAAAGTTACATAACTGTAGCTCTGTTAGAAATTAATCTTAATTTTTTTAACGCCGGCCTATTTCCGCTAATATGGTCAATAATCGACGCTAGGAGACGAGCTACCCCCAACCTGAAAATTATGCCGAACCCCTTCTCTATTGAATGTATGGATTTTCTACTTGCCAATCATCTAATGTTTTACATCCTCTTCAAAGGATGGTATATCATCTACACAATCTTCGCCAAAGGATGCACAGCTTCTGCGTATACATTGACGTACAAGCCGCTAAAATACTGCGAAAAATACCGCTAAAATACGCCGAATTTTACTTGTGTTACCATCCAAATTACTGACTGCATCTACCGCTGCTTAACTTTCGTATCGAAATACGAGTACATCAGTGACGGCTCGTGATGTAGAAATGTGGGGGTTGCAATTTTTAAAGGTACAAGTTGTTATTATAATAAGTTACGTTACATAGGTTAAAAGTTATCAACTATGAATGTTTTCTAGAAAAACATCTATTCTTGCACAAGAGTGCAATGCTTATAATAATATACACTAACTAATAATATACACTAACGTTTCTTTTCACCTTCTTTGTGTAAGCCACTGTCCCACAATATTAATATACAGTATGTCCGCGGATGGGGTTTACAATAGGTGTAATGGCTGAAATTTTTAACTTTTCGAGAAAATGTTATTCTTTATAAAAGTTTTTGCTTGCCTAAAAAATAGTAGTGACGTTGACAAAAATTATATTTTTTATACAGGGTGATCAAAAATTACAAAAACTTAAAATTCCGTAAGAGTAAACTGGTTCTATTTTTTTATTTTGGAACAAAATGTGAAATAAAAAAAGTTGTTTCTAATTATTTGGTCTGTCCAAATCCAAAATTTCATTTGAATATTGCAATGTTTCCGAAATTAGTGAATTTTTTAATAAAATTTTATTTTAGGAACATCCTGTATAATTCCCATAATGTTCTTTTTGATTGTTAGGTGCGTTGTTACCTAGGTACGTCTACATATCATAACATATCTGTATTAAAAAAATAATTTTTATGTTAACTGTCGAGCAAAGAATTTTTTTAGTACAGTGTTATGGAGACGGTAAAAGTTCATACCGTTACGTTATTCAAAAATTTAGTCAGAGATTTCCCAATGTGTGTTTCGAGAATGGCAGTTCATAAATTGGTCAAAAAATTTTAAAAAACTGGTTCAGTGCTTGACGTGAAAGAGAAGAAAAAATATGATCAAAATGACGCCGCCACATTATTAGTGTTGGCATCTGTTGCTGGAAATCCCAAAATTTCGTTGAGAAATCGAGCCCGGCATTTGGAGGTGGTTAAAAAATTTTGAAAGAAAATAAAATATTTCCATACAAACCACATTTTAACCATACCTTAGAAGAAGGGGATGAAGCAAGACGAATAGATTTCTGTTTATGGATAGGAAATGAAATTTTAAGTGGCAACACGAATTTTTATAAATTTATTATGTTCTCCGACGAGTCGACTTGTTCAACAAATGGGACTGTAGCTTCACAACATGTAAGGTATTGGAGTGAGACCAACCCCGAATTTAGAATTTCTACCAGAAGGCAAAATATTTAAAAAAAGTAAATGTCTGGTGCGCTATTTCGTATCATGGCATAATAGGGCCATACTTTTTGAAAATACGTGCAATAGTAAGTCTTATTTACATATGCTTAATACATTATTTTTTGATCAATTAGAAGCCTTGCCGTTGGAATATCGTAATAGAATGTATTTTCAGCAGGATGGATGTCCAGCACATCATGCCTGCGTCGTACGTAATTGGCTTAATAGCAAATTTGGGCAAGGTGGATTGGACGAGGCGGTCCAGTTTTGTGGCCCCCAAGAAGTCCAGATTTGACAATTGCAGATACATTTCTCTGGGGGCGTCTAAAACAAATTACCTACCAAGAACCCATAGACAACGACGTTGAAATTCTAAAGCAGCGCATTTCGGCAACTGTGCAACTCAATTTCCATTGAGGAAGTTAAAGTAGTTTTCACAACATTCGAAAACGAATGGAAACATGCGTTCAATTTGGTGGAGGAATTTTTGAATTGTGATATTTAATAAAGTCACGAACTTCAGATATGTCTGCACTTTTATAAAATCAAAGTTGTTTATCAGGTATTTATTCTCCTTGTTCGAATGCAATTAGCTAAATAAAAATTTGACAAAAACCGACTAGTATTTTACTAAAAATTCACTAGTTTCGGAAACATTGCAATATTCAAATGAAATTTTGGATTTGGACAGACCATATAATTAGAAACAACTTTTTTTATTTCACATTTTGTTCCAAAATAAAAAATAGAACCAGTTTACTCTTACGGAATTTTAAGTTTTTCTAATTTCTGATCACCCCGTATAAAAAATACAATTTCTGTCAAAGTCACTACTATTTTTTAGGCAAGCAAAAACTTTTTATAAAGAATAACATTTTCTCGAAAAGTTAAAAATTTTAGCCATTACACCTATTGTAAACCCCATCCGCGGACATACTGTATATATATATATATATATATATATATATATATATATATATATATATATATATATATATATATATATATATATATATAATTATATATATATATATATATATATATATATATATATATATATATATAAATATATATATATATAAAAATATATATATATATAAATATATATATATATATATATATATATATATATATATATATATATATATTAATATATATATAAATATATATATATATATATATATATATATATATATATAAATATATATATATATAAATATATATATACATATAAATATATATATATATATAAATATATATATATATATATATAAATATATATATATATATATAAAATATATATATATATATATAAATATATATATATATATATATATATAAATATATATATATATATATATATATATATATATATATATATATATATATATATATATATATATATATATATATATATATATATATATATATATATATATATATATATATATATATATATATATATATATATATATATATATATATATAAATATATATATATGTATATAAATATATATATATTTATATATATATATATATATATATATATATATATATATATATATATATATATATATATATATATATATATATATATATATATATATATATATATATATATATATATATATGTATATATATATATATATGTATATATATATATATATATATATATATATATATATATATATATATATATATATATATATATATATATATATATATATATATATATATATATATATATATATATATATATATATATATATATATATATATATATATATATATATATATATATATATATATATATATAAACCTCTGCGCAAAGGATTAGTCAGAGGTTGGTTTTTTTTGATGAAAGGTTTTTTTCTTACCCAAATATATCTCACACCTAAAAAATATTAATCTGAAAGTGAAACTTAAATGACAAATATTTTAGATAATAAGAAATTCGCGTGTCGGAATACTCTCCGATTCCATTTTCAAAACTACAATAACGGTTTCTTGATCAAAGATTGTCTTTTTTAGCAATATCAAACATGGAAATATATAAACAGAAAACAATTTTTAATTGTCTAAAATATTTGACATTTAAATTTCATTTTCAGAATAATATTTTTTTGGTGTTAGATAGACAAAAAAACCTATTTATTAAAAACCAACTTGTGATAATTCCTTTTGGCACAGAGGTTTATTTAATAAAATTAGTTTAAATATTATAGGATAGTGGCTCAAAACCCAAAGAAGGTGAGAAGAAACATTATAGGATGCCACAAATAAATAACTTTATACAATATAATATGAACTAACTTTCAGACTCACCAACGTTAACTAATAATTGCTTGCACTTCGTTAGACGATCCGCTCATGACTGCTGCACCATCATTTCTCTTCCGTGATCATATTTTAGAGCAATAAGTTTTCTTTTGGAAGAAAGCGCATTTTTCACATCACAACCACAAATCTACGTATGTTTATTATAAATGTCAGAACTGAATGTTCTATAAAAGGTTTGTTTTTTACTGGAAATGGATTGTTTTATGGTAAAATTCGGAGTATTTCAATTTTGTCGGTGAAAGATCGACTACAGAATAACTCCGCTATTAAATTATGCACAGAATTCATTTTTACGGTAATAAAAAGTGTATACGTAAAAAAACTAGGCTAGTTAAAGCCCTGATCCCCGAGGATACTACTAGACTTCTAAGTTTGCTCTTGATTTGCAGCCTGTTGAACCTTTATGGAATCGACTCGTATCGAGAACAGAGAGGTTGAGTGTACAGGACAGCAATGGAACTAATTAGTTTGCCGGGTATCTGCAAACCAGCGCCGATGTCTAACGTAAATAGGGATGGTAGCGACGGCACCGAAAGAGATCAGTGTTTTTGTAAATTATATATTATAAATTATAACCAATTAAATCGAATATATCGCGTTGATTATTATTACGAAAAGTTAAATACAACTTTTTTCGTTATCATTTTTGGGGGTTGCGCAAACCTGCAAACAATGGCACAAACCGCCACTGAAGCATATTAAGTCGGATCTATGCTCGTTCCTGAGAAAAATCTTAAACTGTTACTTCTTTATGTTTAGAAAAAACTGCTTATTTGGATTTTATTTGTACAAAAGACAAAGACTGTGAATAAGCTAAAATTTATGGCCCATAAAATGTTCTACTACAACATTACAAATGTTTGAAGTGGCCTACTAATAACAGATCTGTATATATGAAATCGTTAAAGGCATACTTGTTTTATAATGGGATATAAATGTCAACAATTTTTCCTAAACCACCGTGTAACTTTTTATTTGCATTATTCATTTAGATATCTCTCCGTTTTCCACACGCATGCAATTTTATAAAATCAAATCTGAATGTGTAGACTCTTGACGCATGTATTTTTTATGAGGTACATCACCCTTCTCCAATGTTACATGAAAATGCTTAGCACGACACCCCTGAGACTCTGCCTATATATTACCAAAACTTTAATACCTACATCCTTTAATGTAGACCGCAGAACCGCGAGTTTGTTTTATCGCAACAGTTTGACTACAAATTATATCTAATCCGAAGTGAAACATTACGTCCTTTGAATGATTTTATATAAACTTGTTCATGACATAACCGATCAGTAAAAATCGTCTTCTCTAATATGTCGGAGGTTTAAAAATGTACCGGAAATATTTCAGTAATAGATTCGCCAATATATACTTATTGGACAAAATTTTTTAAACTTTAGTCAGTTTACACAGCAAAAAATTTACAAATAGTAATAAATACTAAAAATAGTACCTAAATAAGGTACAAAATTGTAAACTTCACACTTTATTTAATTGAAGATTAAATGAACTTGCTACATACAACTCTTTGTGATTTATAAATTTGGATCACCCAAAGATAGGGATGAACACGATATTTCGCTACTTTTTGAATTGTCGATATATTTAAGATTATCCCAGGATCGAAACATCGATACTTTTGTGTCGATATTTTAACCCCAATATCGTGTCGATAATACCCAACCATAAATACATCACAGCATGGCTTTGGAAAACCCTTTAGGAGCCATTTACCTTTAAATATTACGGATCCACTATATACAACTAAAAGATATTGTATTATTGTGCATGAAAATGGTCATATTGTTCCTAGCGCTTAGAGCCGATTCAGGTTTTGACTTCATAACTTAATTACTCACCTGAACTTAAGAAACAACATGCAGAATATAGAAATATGCTGAATAAATTAATCAGAGATGTCAAGAATCAATACTATAAAAATCAGCTTGCAGATACACAAGGAAATTGTAAAAAAATTTGGGAAATAGTAAATAGTGCCTCAAATTCGACGGCAACACATAAGCAAATTAAAAACATCAATATATTAAATGATGAAGGACTAGAAGTAACAAGTAATATAGAAAAGGCTAATGTTTTTAACGATTATTTTATAAATATTGGCACAAAAATGTCTGAAAGAATTGAAACAATTGATAACCTGCCTAATAATATTTTAGAAAATGATTCCATGCTATCATCGATATTCCTTAAATCTGTAAAAGAAAATGAAATCTTTGAAATAATTATCAGTTTAAAAAATAACTCTTCAGCTGGACCAGACGGGATATCAGCTAAAGTAATAAAATCCATACACTTATATATAATTAAACCATTAGTACATTTAATTAATTTAACATTTAAAACTAGTCTAATACCATACCAATGGAAGGAGTCAAACGTTACCCCAGTGCATAAATCTGGTGATTACAAAAATCTAAACAACTACAGACCTATCTCAGTTATCAATAATTTTGCTAAAATATTCGAAAAATGCCTTAAAAACAGACTGGTGGAATTTTTTGAAAATCATGATGTGATCACAAACAGACAATTTGGCTTTAAAAAAAATATAGGTACCGAGCATGCAGTGATGGACTTAATACAAGAAATTGTAACAAACCTAGACAAATCAAAAAAAAGCATGGCTGTATTTCTCGACTTAGCGAAAGCTTTTGATACCGTGCCACATCAACTGTTACTAAATAGACTCCAAAACAATGGTATACGTGGACCTACACTATGTCTAATGGAACATTATCTCACAAATAGAAGACAATGCGTAAAAATTGATGACGTATACAGTGACTCGTTCAACATCACCATGGGCGTACCACAAGGTACTGTATTGGGTCCAATACTTTTCCTTCTGTATATTAACAGCATTACAAAATTAAAACAATTTCAAGGCCATTTAGTATCTTATGCTGATGACACTGCCATTGTATTTGGGGAAAATTCATGGGACACAGTATATAGCAATGCAGAAGAAAGTTTAACTCTGATATCTAAGTGGCTAAACTTTAGTTTATTGAGATTAAACATTCAAAAAACTAAATTCCTAACATTCACCTTATTAGCTATCGATCAACCTACTAGAGAATTACTGCACATACATAACAATACATGTTTACAACAAATAAATTGCAGTTGCCCAAAAATTGGGAAAACCAGTACCATCAAATATTTAGGAGTTATGCTTGACCATCATCTAAGATGGGACGAGCATGTTATTTACGTCACAAAAAAAATTAGACAACTTACGCATAAATTCTTTACTTTAAGGGATATATTAGATAGGAAAAATCTGATGACTAGACTATATATAAATCGCTAGTAGAATCACTGATTAGATATTGTATTATTATCTGGGGGGGGGGGGTTACGTAACAATATAATGAATATAATGCAAACAGCGCAAAATAGTATTCTAAAGATAATTTTAAAGAAAAAAAACTCTACTCCTCTACACAATTATATAAAGAAGCTGACGTATTCAACATAAGAAATCTCTTTGCTTATCACTGTTTATTACACATGTATAACAAGAACCCCTCACCAGCCCATTCTAGATATGAAACCAGGTTTACAGAAAATAGGTCTATAGGATTGCCATTAGTCAAAAAAAGCCATACACAAAGATTTGTCTACTATCTTGGACCAAAGTTATACAATATTTTACCGCTGTATCTAAAAACCATAGGCAAGTTTAGTAAATACAAAATTGAAATAAAAAAATTTATTACCCAAAATCATGATTCTATAAAGAATATCCTGCATTAAATGGAAAACTCGACCATAATAAATTTAATATCTTCGAACTAAGTTGAAATAATATAAGACATTTATCTTCCCAATCATAGTATATTAGTATTATAGTACGTACTCACTTACTGCCGTGTGTTGCTTGTATTAATCCTCAGTCTCGTTTTGTCAATAATTATTAGTTAGAATATTTTCCTATCTCTCTCTGTTCATTTCTCTTTTAATATAAAAAACTATACAATTAATTTACTGATCAACCAGGAAGACACGAAATTCACAAAACAAGCATTTTGTGCTTAGGTGATTTCATCTCGGCCTGGTGATGCTGATTTACATGTGTTACTTACTATTATATGCATTGTATATTGTAATATATATATATATATATATATATATATATATATATATATATATATATATATATATATATATATATATATATATATATATATATATATATATTTTAGGTTATAGTCTACCACAAAGTGTAATAACATTGTACTATTCTACTACTCTACCTAATAAATTGAAATTGAATTGAAATAACTACCTTGGAGCCCCGGGGTCTGGTTATTTGTTTTACCAAACCTGCAACCTGAAAACGAATTCTATCTTTTTAACGATAACCGATATTTCAAAATATCGATACTTTTCTGTCAAGTATCGTATCGTATCGACACCTAAATCATAAAATCATTAGATAACGGTCATGCATCGTCGCTAGTGCTTCTAGACTTTTCTAAAGCATTCGACACTCTGGATCATTCTTTATTATGTGCCAAACTTAGCTACTTTGGATTTAATGACAAATGTATTGAGTTTTTCGGCTATTACTTAAATAACAGGTATCAGACTGTAAAATTGAATGATAAATTTTCAAATATCACGGAAATTACTTCAGGAGTTTTTCAGGGTTCCGCTTTAGGAATTATACTATTTCTAATATATACAGCCGATATCTTCACTAGTGTAAATTATACAAAAATTCAATGCTACGCCGATGACACACAATTGTCATGCACTTTTGATTCAAATAATATAAAAATTACATCTGATAACATAAATCGTGACCTGGCCTCTATTGAACAGTATTCAAAAGATCACAACTTAAAACTAAATTCTGACAAATGCGCAGTAATTTGTTTCTGCAATAAAAAAAATTATAACTATGTAACAGAGAACATAAAATTAAAAATATCTAACAAAAATCTAACTGTTGTAAATAGAGTAAAAAGTTTAGGCCTAATTTACGACGAAAAATTAAGATTTAAAGAACACGTAGGTTTAATAGTAAAAAAAGCTTATGTAGCACTAAAATTATTATATAACAATATAAGTATTATTAACTTTAAATTACGAAAAAAACTCTGTGAATCACTCGTACTACCTATTTTACATTACTGTAATGTCGTATATTATAGCTGCTTGGATAAAATAACACAAAATCGTTTACAAAAAATACAAAACAGCTGTTGCCGATTTGTTTATCGTATTCGAAAATACCATCGCACTTCCTCAAAAATAAATGATCTTGGATGGTTACGAGTTGAAAATGTGTAAAAATATAATATGTCGTTATTCACCCACCGTATTCTATGTACCTCCTCGCCATTGTACCTTCGTGAGAAATTGATATTTAGGAATAATATTCACGATATCGATTTGAGACATACAAATAAATTATCGTTACCGCTTTATCGGCTAACCTTGTTTCGTAGATCTTTTTTCTTATAACTCTGCCGTAATCTATAATAGCATAAATGATGTTCTAAAATGTCTTCCTGTGGACAATTTTCAAAGAAAAACAAAAAAAATATTTTCTTTCTTTTTTAGTAATCTTTATTTCATTTTTTCTCACCTCTGGGTTCCTCGCAGTATGACATTTACTATTTGTTATTTTTATTGCATTATTTGATATCTTATATTATTTTATTTTTTATAATCATTGTAATTACACATCTTCTTTTTTTTCTTTAGATTTCATTTACGTATGCTTTTATGTGTATTTATATTACTTTTTTTCTCTACTTCTTTCTTAATATACATTTTTATATATATATATTTTATATATTTTTTCTATAACAGTTCATATTCATTATGATTAATAATTATTCTTTAATGTGTTTTTATATAAGGTTAAGTGGAATGGCTTTCGCTAGACTTCGCCTTATGCGATGTATGTATTGTATTGTACATGCTTTCGTAATAAAGACCTATTATTATTATTATTATTAAGTATAATATGATCCAAAGTGTCGACGCTTTGTCCAATCTGTACATCCCTACACAAACAGAAATGCTTAATCTGTCATTCTGATTGTTCACTAGTAAGAGTTAAAAATATAAAGGGTATTCCATTAAAAAAAATTCAATTTTGCTATGTCCCGCTTTTATGAGACACCCTTAACATAAACAGAGATTACCATAAAGAAAATCATAAAATTCTTTTATTTGAAACATTTATTTTTTACCTTAACTCGAAAAATAAAAAAAGTTATAAGGGGGGTCAATTCTCGTGTGGTACCACTGTATATTCCACAGCTAAGGTTTCAATATTGCATAGCTAGCAATTTAATTAGGAATTAGTCTCGGTTACATATAAGTACGCATATCACGAAATGTAATTATTCAGGAACTCATACATGCCAACACAAACGTACACCAGATACTTGGAAGTCTTCCAACTTCTGTCAAAATATTGTATAAATAATAAACTAGATCAACAAGTGAGATGTTCTGGCGGGACGAGATCTGTATAACACAAAATCAATCAAATATATCCCCTTATGTATATACGGCAACTCAAAGACAGAATTACATGCGGAATTTATTAACGTAGATACTAATATTACAAATTATTTTTAAAATAAATATGCATTAAGGTTTTTCTTGGATATGTTGTTGTATATTTTTGTCCCACGTACAGTAAAAGTAGTTGATTGTGGTTTACTTCTAAATTAAGATGTGTTAACAATATTATAAATTTATGTATATTTGAGCGAGTGAAGATAATTATTTGTGAATATTAAAATATAATGGTGATATACAATTTTTTCTTATTCTCCTTCATGCAACAACATTAATAAAGTCATTATATTTTTTTTATTGTTTTTAACAATATCCCTTTCATGTTTTCTAAACAACTTTTTGTTTTTAATGTCTCTCAACATTTTCATTTCAATATAAAAGAAGTTAATAAAAACTTAATTAATGTAACTGAATCTATAAAAATAGTTGAATACACAAATTTTGGTCGTAGTCCGTTTTGCAAAAGTTTATTAAATTGAAAAATTCATTTTGGTTATATTCTTTAATCTCGTAACATATCAATAAAAGGTCCCAAAACATACACAAAAACATTTTTAGAAAATTTTTAACTACTACCTCTATAGCTTCAAACATCCGATTCCAGACATCTAATATTTACGACCACCCGTGACAGAATTACATACAGATCAGATCGTAACACATTATATTACCATTGTTCTTTTTATTTTTATTGCTTTCCTTATCATTGTCTGATATTCAGTTTAACATTTAATCAATTTTACTGGTTTCATGGGAAGCGACCTATACCTCGTAAATATTAAAAGGAAATCAGACTTCCATTCTGTGTAAAATACTCATTATGATTGTGTATAACTCAATGGTATGGGTTTCTAAGATGACAAAAAATAATTATATTGTCAGAGATCGATCTTTATGAGCAAATTTTGTCAGTAAATATTATACAAGCCATAACAACTAAACCACTGTCCCCAATTCCGGTTAAACCGGAAATGACATGAACGTTGCAAGAGTGCACTCTAAGGTACTATATAATACAACAATGATATTCCAAATTTCATAGTTATAACTGTAATGATTAAGATCCGCGAATAAATAGTATATGACGTAAAAGCCAGGAGCTGATCTAGAACACTGCGCTGACATACACATATAGAGAGATGATAGTGATATATTTATTACCTTTTAATTGGCGACTTTGTAGCATCCAAAATAACAGGAGCAATAAATATTTTACTCAACATACAATCCTGTTCAAGATATCTCAGTCCCTTCGAATGAAAAACAAAAAGGTTTTGAAAAAAAACTCTTTATAATATCGAACAGATATAAAATATGTGAAGTATAAACTGACAAAACCAAAAAGTCCTTTCAACTCGGGGATGCAAAAAAATAAATGAAAAAACACCCCCACATTTCTCTGTCGACTTTAGTAGCCCACTATACTGTGGAAAAAGTCTCAGTCACTACATGCCGTGGTGGTAATGGCGTATTCGGTAGATCGTCTTCAAATAATTTTCTTCGAGATGGCGCTTTTGAAAATGTCTTCTTCACGCTGGCTATTAATCTGTCTTTTGTGGGTTAGTAGTTTCTACTAACGGTTTCTGCAGTGCTATGGAGTTTGTGTGCCAAACATGTTGCATGTAATAAATTTACATATTTGTATATTTTTTAAGCGCACTGCAGATGCCTCCATACAGAAAGCTACATAGGTTACATGGGGTAACATATGTCCTTTACCGTTCTCCAAATCGGCGTTCCATATTTGTCTTAGAACGAAAAATAACGAGCACCATTTTGGGGGTACACTGCGGGAAGCGGATATTGCCGCAAGCAGTTACTGTAGCCGTTCTGATGACTCACATAGTGAAATTGAGCGCCGCAGTGAAAGAGTTAAAATTGTGCTTCCGCAAAAACATCTATTTTTCACCATGTTGTATACCTATGTACGGACCTGGGATCTACTATTTACCCGCGTTCTATAATAATGATTTGGCTGTTATGGCTTTTACAAAGAAAAGGGAATCACCTATACAAAATAGGTTAGAAGTGAAAGTAGCTCCCAGTTTAGATTATTATTTGGTATTTTACTAATTTTCAATTGAGTTCAATCCGCGGCCCGGCCGGTTGAATATTAAACACAACAAAAATTTACATCTAAAAACTATTTTTTTAAAAATGACGTATTCCTGTTTCCATATTTCACAAGATTTGTTAATTATGTGTAATAATTACTAACATATGTACATGTAAAAACTAAATATTTAAAATTTGGTACATAAATACATAAATGGAATCTATTGGGATACGCCGATAATAAAATTATTGATATATTCCTTCGGCCAATAATCCACAATTTACTGCATATCAATAAGTTACACGATACTACATATGTATTTAATTTAAATCATAAATGTCATTTTCATCTCCAATTGGTAATAATTCGCTTTTGGTACATTCTTGTTTACTTCATACTATTAATAAGCATCTAAAATGTAAAAACAAAAGGTGTATCATTATACAAATTAATAATTATTATATGTATAGTTTAACACCACATGGTGGTAATTTATATTGATTTATGCATTATAAATAAATATTGCGGCACGGAAATACTGAGAGACTATATAGTATCTATAAAATTAAAATCTGTAAATTTTTTAATAAAGACATTGTAATATGATAATTGCCGTATAATGTTGTTAATTACTCTATGACATATTTCTGTAATTGTGTAAGCCTATATATTTATTCTTTGTATATATACCAACGTTATAAAATTAATAAAACGAAAATATTATTGCCATTACCTGTGGTAATATTAGAAAAATACTCAACCACGAAAGCAAATAAAGCGTAATATACAAATATACATATACAATAATAATATTTATTTAATATCGTATACAGATTTAAATTAGAACAGAAAAAATTATACGAATACATATTTATTCAGTCATGTGTTTGTGTGCGTGTGTGCGCGCGCGTGCTTGCGTGTGCGTGTGCGTCTGCGTGTGCATCTACGTGTGTGTGTGTGTGTGTGTGTGTGTGTGTGTATGTGTGTGTAAATGTGTGGCCACGTAACTCAAAAAATACTAATGGGAGTCTTCTCAAATTTGGCAATTAAAATGTTCAACAACATTTTACGTGACACATTAAATTTGGTGAATGTCGTATCATCAGAAGAGACATAATGAATGAATGAAGAAGAAGGGTACAATTTCGGGAAAAAAATTTTTCATTGTATTGCTGGACGAATCTCCACGAATTATAATGAAAAAGCATAACTTGATAAGAAAAAAAATCTGTTGGCAAGTCTGTAGTTCGCGATAGCAGTTACAGATTTTGAGATAAAGCTTTCAAATTTGGTACACATGTTTTAAAGGCCAAAGGCAATGATAAAATCGGTAATGAGAAAAATTGACCAGCTAAAGGGAGGTCCACGGGACCCAAATTTTTTTGTATTTGCCTTTACAAAAAAATATATTGTTGATGAAAGATTATAAATCATATCTACTATAATCAAGCCAATAAAATAAAATTTCCAAGTACTTAAATAAAGCTGATGTAAACTGAAATTTTTTACACATTTCACTTCGTAAAATGGGGTTAGGATAAATTTAACAGTTTGACATTTGAAATGTCTAAATTAGTTCCAAAAATGTCAATGTCAATAAGAACTTATTAAAATATATGACATAAATTATTATTATTGCCAGTATCGTTGACGCTGATAATTAATTATTTAAAAATTTTACATTTCAAGGTACGCTATTAAAATTTAATTCAGGTAAGTGAAGAATTAAATAGAATGATTTTTTTTAGATCAGGATAATATATACTGGTATAAGAAAGTTATGTGCTGGCCACATCAGATATTTATATTTGTTGTATTAATATGTATGTCACAGATGAAAACATAAAAATACAGTGTTGCGAATTCGAGTCTCAAATTGGTTTTTTGCTTATCTGCATAAGGAGCATCGTAAAATATGACTTTTGCTTATTTTGGCAAGGAATGGAAATTCACAAAAAAATCTAAACGCCTGGGTTCGATCCCCGGATAAGGAATTGAGATTTTTTTCGGATGCCAAAATTAATTTAAGTATGGATGTTGGTCTCGAAATGTACAGGGAAATTGCATTTTCTGTGGAGTTGAAATGATAAAAAAGAAATTATTTTTGAGAATTTGTTATTTTATTTTCGGAATTATTTATTCAACAAGAATATAAAACGAGTTTTTTTTCCACGCGTGAAGATTTTTCAGAACGAGTCCTTAGGCGAATTCTAAAATCTGACGAGTGCAAAAAAAGACGTTTTATATTCAAGTTTTATAAATGTTTTTTTTTTAATACCAAGTATTTTTAATTAGGAACACATTAACACTTCTTAGTTACTGCCAAATTAACAAAAATGCCGAAATAAAAAATAACAATAACAATCGCATTACAAGATTTCATTGTAATTAAGTAAATAAACCAAAATATTTTAGACGTCAAAATTTTCTCAGTAAAGAAGTTTCAAAAATCTGTTTGTGGAGATATTTTAACAACATTGTAAAGTATGAGCAACGAAAATGATCAAAGTGATTTTTTTCGGCATTCCAGAAGAAGTGAAAGACTCAGCAGAAGTCTTTAGCTTACAGCATCGTTCTGAGAAGTCCAGATCTGTACGAAAAAGTGGACGAAGCCATTTCCAGTTGGCGCCAGCAAATGAAAATCTTTAAGGAAGCAGTGCCAATTGCTTTTGCTTATTTACGTGAAAAATACAAATATTTAAAAGTCGGCAACCCTGTGGTCAAAATATTCCATGATAAAATCGACTTTGACTGTCAAGAAAAATATAGATATAAGTACCCTAAAGTAAAAGAGTTCTTTACAAGATGAAATGCTGACTATAAATATGCAAAAGCAAACGTTGTTATAAGAGGCAAAGTTATTAATTTTTACAAATTCTAGATTAGGATGAAATTGAACGTTTTAAGACGGGAAGATAAAAAATTTATCCGAATTGGTATGCCGTCTGTGTGTCTGTGTGTCGCAAGTCAGTTGTTGTGACCGCATTTCGTGAAACACGTCTGAACATGGAAATTTGCAAATAATATCTGTGACGTTCAATGACGAACCCTATTGAATATCAGTAAAATTAGTGCACCACGGAGAGTACGTCTGAGGGGGCACAAATTTTTTTGCGTCAAATCAAAATATGTTTCAAATAAAAATTGTTCACAATGAGGAAATGTGCCAAAAACAACTCTTGACAATTCTCGTAAAATTAGCCGTTATTGAGAAAAAAGGTTTAAAATTAATTTCTTTAGATTAAAAAAAAAAACGAAAAAAATTAATTACTTTGTTTTATTTTATTTCATATTCTTTTGTCTCATGTGTCTTCTTTGCTTCTTTTGTCTCATTTATTTCATTTTTCATTAGTTTAATTTTCTCATTTGTCCAATTTGTCTTATTTGACTTATTTGTTTCATTGACTCATTTATCTCATTTGTTTCTTTGCCTCAATTGTTTGTTTTATTTCTTCCTCGTTTGTCTCATTTGTCTCGTTTACATAATTTGTAATTATCTCATTGGCCTCAATCGCCTCATTTGTCTCCTATCACATTTGTCTCATTTATCTCTATATCTCATTTCTCATTTGACTCATCCGTCTCATTTAACTCTTTATCTCATATGCCTCATTTATCTCTTATCTTATTTGTCATATTTATCATATCCATATCATTTCTTTTACCTCATTCGCATCATTTGTCTCGTTTCTTATTTATCTCATTTGTATCATTTGCTTCATTGGTCTCATTTCTCTTATTTATCTTATTTTGTTATATTTAATCTTATTATTTATTTTGTTCATTTTCATATTAATTATTTTATATAAATAAATAAAAAAAAATGAATGGTATTTTCAATTAAAGCCATTTATTTTAAGTAAATAAGGTTTCTAACGTGCAAAATTACTCTACTAATCTGTTCTACCGTGCACTCCGTTTGGTACAAACACAAGAAACATCTCCAATAGTGCCATAACCATAAAAAAATTATTAAAAAATGATTAATAATTGTATTTAACACTAAATATATAACTTAAAAATTTTTATTACTTTTTTAACGGTGTGCAATTCTCTTTCCACGATTACTATAAGAAATTTGCTCATTATATCCATGTCATTGATTAGTAAATCTATTACATTGTACTTTTTAGTTTTCACTAGTTGGTACAGTAACTAGTGCACAATAGGCCTATTGTGCACGGGTCCATCAAATTGTGACTTAGGTTCAAATTAAATTAAAGATGCTATGAAAGTACTCATAGCACTACGACTTCAGTAAAATACAAACACAGCCACGCTGCCAAAAATTTTTTGAATTTAAAGAAATAACAAACTTAGTCAAAGAAAAATTGTAGAGTATAACTCGCACGGAATGCCCCATTCGCCAATTGTTTTACTTGTATGATTTGCAGTATTCGCCTCATGACTTGTGCTGATTCATACACGTAAAGAACTGGGAACCATTCCGTATCCGTTATACAATACACTATTTGGCACGGCTTGCAAAAATAACGTACCTACTTACGACATTTTAAAGTGTTTAAAATTGACATATTTTTGACATTGTTAGGCGAAAATAGTTATTTATGCAAAAGTGAGTGTTTATTGCACGTGATGCACCTGAAAATTGTCGAACGAGATCATTATGCCGAGTTGAACAACACGTCAAACAACAACACATTTTGCACTGCATACACTGTTTTTTCTACGATCATGTAAAAAGCGAACAATTTTTGCTTTTAATTAATGACAAGTTAAATAAAATATTAATAATAACAATGACAACCATTGTCTTAAATTAAGTACCATCTGTCAAGATGACAGTTGAGTGCAACAAAATTTTAATTACATCAGTGTAATAGACACCTTTGTGATGAAAATTAGTAAATAATGGCCTACTTTTTACATGACCGTAGAAAAACATCGAATATATGAATTGTAATTTTGACTTGTAAAACTCAAGATAGGAAAATAGATCTGCTACTTATCTTATACTAAACAGGATCTTTTTATATTAAATTTTTATTCATGTTTAATAGCATAGAACAAAAGGAAGGCAGTAAAACAGAATTAAATAAAATAACAACTTTTATATAAAGTATAGTAATTGTGCATATTCATTTGTTTTCATAACTGATAAGAAATCCAATTACCTCTAAAACAAAGCTTTACCTTAAATTTTTATTTTTGCATTGTCATTAATTGTACTTTTATAAACGGAAGTTTCCAGATAGATAAGAAACACAACAATATTTAAAGTTCAAAATAAAACTTCTTGAAGTTGGTAATAAGAATTCTTGATTATTTTAAATTTTCCAACTACAATAAATTTTATTTTCAATAAATTATAAATACTTGATAGTTTAATTATAATAATTCTGCTGAAAATCAACATGTCTTACAATTTTTTACAGTCGCTGACCTTAAGGTTCAAAGTAGCCTCCTGCGTTCGTCATATTATATAGAAAATTTTCATACATTATCCAATAAAAAATATTTGCAAAAAACTGAACACATCTTGAACTAGTGCTGGCACAAACCGAAAAAAGTGAAACCGTTTTATCGGTTTCTTTAAAAACCAATTTCGGATAAAACCAGGTATACTATTCAGGTATCCGAAAAAAATTGGATATTTTGGGTATTTGAAAAACAGTCTACAGGAAATTTGGGATGTTGGAAAAATCGGTTATTTTTGTATACAGTAATAATAAGTTATCGGCATCCTCACACCAAAGGTTACGCGCTTCTGTTTAACTCTTTTATTGATAATTCGTCCTCTCCCCACTCTGAAGAGATAGAGCGACGGTTCCATTGTCGTCTTGCACGTGCTGCTCAGTCTCTACTCATATAACAGATTTGCTGCATTATGTGTATTGATTTATTTATAAATCTATAATTACTCATTTTACTATTATATTTGTGTTGTGTTCATAGGAAATAAATTGATAATATAAACTTATTTGTTGTAGTTCGCATGATCGGTTGTTAATTAAATTTCAATATAAAATTATATTAATAAGATCAGGATTAACTGATAATTCGGATATCCGGGTACCCGAATAATCTATTAACCGAATAGTCGGTCTTCCGAATAACCGATTGTACGAATAATCAGTTTTCGCGAATAATTCAAAATCAGTTAACTAATTATTCAAGAAACCGGTTTCAATTGCCAGCACTAAAGTAAACTACTAAAGTTTATACGAAGTCAATTGAAATTGGTCATTGTTAAAGCACAGGACTGTGCGCACTTAACTTGATATTTTGTCCTATGTATTTAGCAATGGTATCGAGAATCGAATGGTAGTTGAAATTGTGCAGGCGAGTCCGAGACTGGCAATGTAATCAGCCTAAATGAACCATCTACGACTGCACGTGTTTAAAGATAATAAAACGGACAGGCCCACTAGTATAATAAAAACTCATTAAATCGTTTCTCCGCAATTACGTAGACTTGTGAGATGTGCCGACATTGGCTATGGTTTGAGGACGATGGGCGACGATTGGCTGGGATCAGGATATTCGTCAGTCCGGTTGGTCGGTGGGTGTTTGAGTTTATATCAGTCAGTAGTCAACATGGAGTCGATTACCTAGTTATTTATTACATTTGTCCAGTGCAGTGCAGAAATACCTAGTATAATATCAAGTGTGGTTCAGTTTATACTTAGTGTTAATATTGCTAAATATTTATTACTACATAAAAGGTATTTAAGATATTGTATTATTTACTAATTTACCATGGCTTTCTGGAGACCATTTGAAACAGAAGATACTATAATAACGCCCGAAAATCCCGAAATAGTTGAGCCTGTTATTGTCGAGGAAGACGAAATAAATTTACAGTTTCAAAATAAAGATTTACACGTACAAAGTCAACGCATTATTTTAAATATATATGAATGTTTAAAAAGCGAAAATCGTGAAAAATGTGAGAAAGAAATAATAGAACGTATTAACGAATTAACTAAAATATTAAAATCAACAATTTATCGTGTAATTAAAAAAGGAGATGTTATAGATCACGGTACAAATAGGAAAGGGAAAAATATGAAATTAAAAAATAATGATGATGCTACCAAAGATGTAATACGGCGTATAATTTATAATATGTATGAAAAAAATATAGTTCCTACGTTAAAAATGATTCGAGAAAAATTAAACGATTATCCTGATTATTATTATAGTTCTTTAGATACACTACGAAATGTTTTATTAGAATGCGGTTTTAAACATAAAAAATTTGACAGTCGTATGGTAATTATGGAATCGCGACGTATAGTAGCACTTCGGGTAGATTATTTGGAAAAAATCAGAAAATATCGTAAACTAAACAGGCATATAGTGTATCTAGATGAGACGTGGTTTGACACGCATGATGTAGTTCAGTATGGTTGGGTAGACGGTTCAAATAATTGTGTTTTAAATATTCCGTGTTCTAGAGGAAAACGCGTTATCATACTTCATGCGGGAAGTGAAAACGGGTTTGTACCTAATGCGTTGCTCTTGTCGGCCAAAAAAATTTCGCAGTTTTCTGCAGACTATCACGAAGATATGACAGCCGATCTATTCGAAAATGGTTTTCAGAACAGCTTTTACCAAATATTCCGCCTAAATCGGTAATTGTATTAGATAATGCTTCTTATCACTCGCGAATATTAAATAAAATACCAAACATCAGTACAAGAAAGGAAGACATTTTAAAATTCATGAGAGAAAAAGATATGGAAATTCCTGTAAAAGTTCCAATAAAGCGCGAATTACTGAAAAGAATAAAAGAACAGAATTTCAAAATGGAATATGTTATTGATAACTTATCCAATATACACGGTCATACACTTTTGCGCTTACCTCCGTACTATTGCATATTTAATCCTATCGAGATGGTTTGGGCAACTTTAAAAGATCGTTTGCGAAAATGTAATGACTCTCCAATGTTAAGCGCGGTAGTAGTTGATCATATAAGAGAAGTAATAAATGACCTCGACAATACTGATTTATGGAAAAATTGCGTTCAGCATGTAATTAATAAAGAAAATCAATATCCAACACTACCCCCCATTGTGCCGATTATAATTCAACCGGGTAATGATTCCTCTTCAGAAAGTGAAGATTCGGACGCGTCAACTTTTAGCCTTTAACTTTTTTAATATACATATATTTTCAGAACAAAATATTTAGATATTATATTAGGTATGAAGTTTACTTTTTTTATTGTTACATTTCTTGGAATATATTTTATTTAGTTGACAAGAAATTTTAATTTAAGTTACTTTATTCTAGAGACATATTTTAATTTTGTTTTTATTTATGTTTTATCTAAACAAATATTTATTTTTGGGGTACTAATTCTTTGCTTTGGTTAAGAAACTTACCTTTTTATTTTTATTTTAGAAGAAACTTTAATTTTAGTTTTTATTATATAACATCCTTGCCCCTCGCTAATATAACCTGTCCCATTCCCTCATCCTGGCAAGGATATGTTCATACCTTCTCGTTGGTCCTTGCTGAGCAATAACATATTTCAATATAGTATGGGTTAACTTTAAAACTAAACCCAATAAATTTAAATATTTAGACTTTATATCTAAAACTGATATAATATTTCAAAAATATTTTATTGGCGAAATGAACAAAAATAGCCTATCTAATAAACAAAAAATAATAAAAATTAATACAATTTTCAAAAAAGTATAACATTTTCTTATAACAAGCATTTCTATTTACCTCCGCCCATGTACAATAAAGAGATGCCGACGGTTTTTGCAGGCTTTTAGTTTTTATACGATTTCAATTGACTTCGTACAAACTTTTACCTCTTCAACCATCAAAACGAATGTTAAATGTAATGAAGCTTATTTATTTCCAAATTATAAATTTAAGCTGTAAAGTGCGCTTCATTTTAATTAGCGCACCATAAAGGCAATAGCCCTCTACAATCCGGAAATCAATGTTTCAAAGAACCAAACACCCTCGGAGTGCTGTGCGGCATTTGCCGCTCTGCTTCCTCGATATGATACCCCCCGGAGGTGGTTATGCCGAAAAAAAAAGTTAAATGAGAGTCAGGACGAAGACATAGCTAGCAGGATCCATCAGACAGGACCGACGGAGGTCTGCCAAATCACTTACACTGGTCGAATTTATGTTGGTGTCTTGTTAGAACCAAGTTCCGCTTTTTTTGCCACGATATATCTGGTTAAAATTCTCTAACCTCTAGGTATCGCATCCATTAGAAATAATAGATTTAAATTTTGTAAACTATTACTTTGCATAATATTTTTTATGTTTTGATTATACTAACAACTAAAATGTTTATAAATCTGATTTCAATATCAGATGAATATAAATAACTACAAAAGTGTTATTTAAATATCTCTACATTTCGATATATAAACAACAACCTGTCGACATCAATTATAGGAAGCAGATTAGTCCTTAAAGATTTATTTTCTACGAGAGTGTTTGATTCATATTACAGTAGCTTATGAGCTCTCTGAATTTTTTTGACCAATATGGGATCAAACCCGGAAGTGGTGGGCCTATTTTCTGTTAGCTCTAGGAAACAGGGCCGGTCTGAATAAATAATAGCTGCGGAAGTTGGGAAATTATTACAGCAAGTAAGTTCGTTGCTATAGTCTTTTACTAGTCTCACAAAATATTATTCTTTTAAGGAAAGTTTCATATGTACATAAGGAAATTAACATGACCATGCGAATAAAAACTACGATTAAAGAGGTTAAAAGACATCCATACTTAAGGAAAATGTACAATAGTATCTCTTTTACTAATGAAAGAGTAATTGTACTTTGGTGTTGCCGATCACAAATAGTTATTTTATTATTAAACCAACATACCACCATCGAGGTAATGCCTAATAGAGCATACTAAACAAAATAATAATTATCAGGCGCGTATTTGGCGACTGAGAGACCAAGGAATACAAAATATTCCAAAGCTATGTGACAATTACGGTTGGCTCAGAAGCAGCATTACATTGCTGCAGTGTCGGACTGAGGCCCCGGGCTACCGGGTATATTTTAAAAAAGTACACAAAATTTGATTTGGAAAAAATTTATTATCAATTATTAAATTATTTTAACATCGATTTTTTTTTACCGAAAAAGTAAACACAAACCTAAAATTACAATTGTTTGGTTGAAGATATGTAAAAAAAATTCTGATAATTATATGCCTTCAAATATTTCCTACCAAAGCTTGAGCTGTTTAAGTGGTTTGGTTACGTTACAAGTAAAAAATTAAAGACTAAAAAAAAACCGCCGAAATAATAAAATATCTCCATTAATATCTTCAGATATTTCTAAAAATTTATTTTTTCGCGCCTTTAAAGGGCTCTAGCCACACAGAAACCGTTAAAGGTTTATAAGACATTTTCACCTTAAAATTATTTTTTATGTACTCTGTTAGCCTTGTTATTAAAACCTGAAACATTCTGTATAATGTACATATAAATTTAACTAATCGTACTATTAGAATGAAATGTAGTTGTTCACAGAGTATGTTTATAAGAAAAATCTTTTGACAGAATATTATATATTTATATAAAACGCAATATTTACTAATATACCGGGTGACACAGGAGACATGCCACACCCCGTAGCATGTTTATTTAAAAAGACATTATTTTGAAATTTGGTACACTTATATAATGCGTGATTGTCCTTTTTTAAGAACAAAAAATTTTTGTCCACCACTTGCGGTTTCACCGGAAGTGACATCTACTCTGTTATTTTAAATGGCACCCTGTATATTTTTTTACCTGTCTGATTCGTCTCTAGATTATCTTTTCAACCATGTATCGGAACATGGCATTTGTTTTTAAAATGACAGTTAATATCAATTTTAGTTTGTTAAGTCTAGGTGGCCCGGATATGAACCTTGGCAGATATTGATGCGTAGTGTGCCGTGATATTGAAAGACCTCTGGCATGCAACTTTGTGCCTCATATTTTTTTTGAGAATAACCAGTAGCTGAACAGACTAATAAGATCTAACTTATTTAAAAAAAAATATCTTTAAACAACCCACGATATCTTAAAAACCAAGATAGGAACCCCATTTTTTTACTTCACCTAGTTAAAACATACTTATTTATTTTTTATTTTTGTCCAATACAATTGCTGTGCCTATCATATTTTGCTTTCTTCATTAAAATTAGTATCGAATGTTATTGCATAGTAATGAATATTGTACTGCAACAAAAATATTTAGTAAGCAGGCGGTGGAAACAAAATAAAAGTAGGTAAAACGATTTTTTTTAATAAATAAGAAACATCAGTAAAACACATTTGAACAAATTTGATGAAAAACCATTACACTATGTAATACATTTTTACAACGAATGAATGAAATTAAAATAAAATATTTACTGAAGTACTACATACAAAAAACATTTTTTTTACTACAGATGTTCAAAATGTTGTCCGTTATTATCTCTGCACAATCGTGTTTTTGTGACGGTAGCCCTAAGCACGTTATCTAACTGTAATTCAGTAATCCCATCGATTGCTCTTCTGACTCTCATTTCCATGTCTTCTCTGTTTGTTGGTGGAGTCCTTTAAACGTTTTCCTTGAGGTGGCCCCATACAAAAAAATCAAGCGGTGTAAGTTCTGGTGACCTTGCAGGCCATCGAACGGGCCCATTTGTTCCCATCCAGTTTTTTCCAAACCTTTCATTTAAATAATTCACCACAACTCTGCTGTTATGTGGTGGAGCCCCATCCTGTTGAAAAATTATTGGGTTAACATTAGGTGGCAGTTCTTCCAAAAAATCTTGTATCTGGTTTTGCAAAAATCCCAAATAACTTTCTCCTTTTAATGGACCGACAAAAATTATTGGCCCAATAATTCTTCTGCCAATTACTCCTAACCACACATTAAAACTAAATCGCTCCTGATATGCACTTTCTCTCATATTTCTGGGATTTTCTTGTGCCCAATAACGGGTGTTGTTACGATTGAATAATCCCAAATTAGTGAACCTGGACTCGTCGGAAAATAAAATTTGTTCATGAAAATTATTATCCAAATTGTGTCTGTTCAGAAACCAATTGCAATAGTTCAATCTTCTTTGAAAATCATTTTCGTATAAATGCTGGTGTATTTGGTACTTGTATGTTTTAAATTTATGTTTTTTCAAAATGCGTCGAGCTGATTCCCGATTTACACCGGTTTGGTCCTCAATCTGTCTTATCGAAATCGTGGGATCTACCTCGATAAATGCAAGTACATTGATTTCCGAGTCTTCATCCATAATGAAATTATTTTCCGGTACTTCTGGTTCACTTCTGAATTGCCGTTCAACTCTTACAAAATAGTTGTTTGGTGGATGAATTCTTTCGGGAAATCTTTCTTCATATAAGACAGCAGCCTGCCTGCTATTTTTTTTACATTCGCCATAGATCAGTAGCATATCTACTTTTCGTGAATACATGGCAAAATAGAGTTAAAAACGTGATAACTTAGGTATAATTTAATGAAAAATACTTAAATTGCTGCCAAGTAAACAATTCTTAATTGTCAAATCAAAATGACGCGTCGTTTTACCTTCTTTTGTTTCCACCGCCTGCTTACTAAATATTTTTGTTGCAGTACAATATTCATTACTATGCAATAACATTCGATACTAATTTTAATGAAGAAAGCAAAATATGATAGGCACAGCAATTGTATTGGACAAAAATAAAAGATAAATAAGTATTTTTTAACTAGGTGAAGTAAAAAAATGTGGTTCCTATCTTGGCTTTTAAGATATCGTGGGTTGTTTAAAGATATTTTTTTTAAATAAGTTAGATTTTATTAGTCTGTTCAGCTACTGGTTACTCCCAAAAAAATATGAGGCACAAAGTTGCATGCTAGAGGTCTTTCGATATCACGGCACACTACGCATCAATATCTGCCAAGGTTCATATCAGGGCCACCTAGACTTAACAAACTAAAATTGATATTAACTGTCATTTTAAAAACAAATGCCATGTTCCGATATATGGTTGAAAAGAGAATCTAGAGACGAATCAGATAGGTAAAAAAAATATACAGGGTGCCATTTAAAATAACAGAGTAGATGTCACTTCCGGTGAAACCGCAAGTGGTGGACAAAAATTTTTTTGTACTTAAAAAAGGACAATCACGCATTATATAAGTGTACTGATTTTCAAAATAATATCTTTTTAAATAAACACGCTACGGGGTGTTACATGTCTCCTGTGTCACCCGGTATAGATTTCCGAGGTTCTACACATAAAAAATATTTTAAGTAAAATAAAATATACATAAATTAAATAAATCCTTGTTTAATAATATACACGGTCGCATCTAGTGCGCTGCGGGGCATATAACTCCATACAAACCGTTTGCCTCATGACCGGGCTCTTATCTGTGTAGCCCTTCTGAATTTTTCCTCCCACCTCTCATCGCAACAATCTCTATTTTACACTATAATTACTTAGATACATATTTTTAATGTAATCCTTGTTATTCAATTAATTATTTTGAAAACGTTTATTATTCATAAATCATTGCCAAATATTTATTATTCATATATCATCAACAATTAATCGTTTTCTTTTTGGCAACCAGGATACCGTAAAACGATTACAGAAATTTTCATGTTATTTGAAAGATTGAAAATAGTGTCCCTGTTGGCTGAGCTCCAAAAGGTGAAAGACCCAAGCGTAAGCGAAAATATTTAGTAAAATGTATGAAACACAATTTATTGCTAAAACTGATAATAATTGCAATTTGACGTTTCTATATTTAGAACAAATGAAGATCTTGAAACGGAATTTTACGTATACAACACATAAGCAAAATGGCATTCAACATGAGACAAATTAAGCCACAACCAGAAAAAAATTGCGATACTTATATCAGACATGGACTTAACCCTCCTATTATATTTCTTATTACGCTCTATCGCGTAATATGAAATATCTCTTTATTGCCATTATATCTTTTTATTGCTATTATATCTAATAGCAATAAAAGGAAGCTGTAATTCCTGACAGTGACCTTACACATTAAGATTTTTCACGTCGAATCGGCACCGATTTGAGGTCGTCCATCGTCACGAAATATAAAGTGAAAGATGAATATTTCTTTCATCTATAAACATGTCATACTTTTGTAGTAAAAAGAATACAAGTAAATGAAAGTTTTTCACACAAATTTACGGAAGAATAATTTGACTATGTACGTGTTTGAAATATATTAATTTTAGTAATAAGAAAAGGTAAAACACACAGTCAATATTTCATCTAAACAACATATGAGTAATATTGGGTGCAGTAGGGTGGGGTCAGATGCGTCTTTATAAACAGCAGGTGGGCAATCGTTTCTCCATTGGTCGGATTTGCGAGGAGCTGCGACTCTCCCGTGCCGAGGAATTCAGTTTAAAAAATTATTCAGTTGTGGTGTTATATGTATAGGGAGCGAGTGTAAAGATCATTTTTATTTACGATATAGACCAAAATCTCTGATTAGTGATTTTATTTATGATATATACGGTTGTTTTGTGAAATGCATCCCCGCATACAACTGCCTCCAGCACTAATTATTGTGACACAATGGAGTACCTAGATTGAGATAGCGACGTACTACTTTAGTAATTTGGAAAACAGGTTCTTCCAACAGTTGGTTTCTAGGCACACAGTGACAATCGCTAATGCGGAGGAGGTTGCTATGTTTCACGAAAATTTTCGAGAAATCCACAACTTCCTTTTGTGAATTCCTATGACCAAACGGCAGCTGGAACGTAATCTTCAGATCGATAACGTTTCCCTTATAGAGGAACTGAATGTAGTTTACGATTTGCGGCAATACATTTCATTGCTACCAGGGGAATCTGTTGAACGAGTTAAACAAAAAAATGGAACATGTGTTACAGGCAAATCCAGGTTTTCGTGCCCTTTCCTGCATTGAAAAATTTTTACGGAAACGAAGTCGATTTTGCTATCCCCAGAATTTACAAATCGTCCCTCTCTATAAATATTCACTATTTCGCTATTTCTCCAATACATCTGTAGATACTGAATGATCATTTATTTTCTCTGTGCAAATAAATATTTTAAGACATAAGAAGCCGTTTAACTCCAGCCCATATGGGGCAAAATTTATTAATATATTGTTACTATACCCCAGGCTATAAAGCATCACCTACAGAACCTAGTAAATATCTCCGTCCCTCGCTCCCCCCATCCGTGCAACTCTTAAAAGAGTTGACAAATGGATATCTGCTGTTAGTGAAGACAATCTCGCAGTGTAGGTGTTAGTATGATTCTTATAAGTTTAGCTGTCTTGAAAAAAAAAGTAAAACTGCTAGCGTTACTAACTGCTAGTCAGTTGGGAACGCCAAATATAATGCAACCCGTAAAACATATTTTGAACTATGTCTTTCCATCAAGATCGTTGTGTCACTTGTGGTTTTAATACAAGGACTTCAACAAATATAGGCAAAACGGTATGTTGCGATGTCATCCCTTTCTCCAGCCTGTAGTACCGATGAGTTCATACGAGAACGAAACATGTCTACTGCTACAAGAACAGAGGATCATATCGTAAAACGCAGCATACCAATATTCTCTTCGTTACACGCATCGTAACGAAAATTTTATGAAAAAAAATCTGTACCTATATCCCTCTCCAGAGCAACCCTGCTATTTACGTTGCAATAATTTTTTTCTATTTCTAGCCCCAACTTAACCAGTGACGTAGATATGGGGTATGCCGATTACATTTTCATCAAGAACTATCGTACGCCACTGAAAAAATAATGTTTGTTTGCAATTTTTCGAATACAACTATAATTTTGAACAAAAATGATCTCTTGACTAAGAGCAGCTTTTACCGTTTGGCAATTTGTAAAGTTATATCGTAGTCACTTATTGTTCGATTAAATGCGCCAATAATGTTATCTTATAAAAACAAGTAAGTACCTGTCAAGCGGAGTTTAGATTATTGCTTTTTAATGTGCATTGTCGATTTACATATAAAAAATGACTTAGGTACACTTTTGAGAAAATGACCAATACGTATTTCATTTAATGGCTTGCTAATGATAAAAATGTAGAAGCTGAAAGAATTAATGAAGAACGCTTTCCCAACCAATGTCATCCACGCTGTTTATGAATATTCATATCGCTTAAGACAAACAGGATTTATGAAATCTAATTAGGGTGGTGAAAGAAGGGCAATGGTAAAAACGATTCGACAGAAGCAAAGGATATTTGAAGCAGTTGAGGTGAATCCTAGTATTCGTACAAGGAAAAATTGCAGCAACGAACCGTGTGAGGTTCATCGAATTTTAAGAAGCAATCTATTGTATCCCTATCATTTACAAATGATTCAAATGTTGAATCTCGAAGATGCAGTTCTGCGTATGAGATTCGGCGCATGGCTTGTACGGAAATGTATTCGAAATCCTTTATTTCATTATTCTGTATTATTTACGGATGAAGCTGGATGACATTTTAAATTGTTGCGGTTGAATTCATCGTCATGAAAAAGAGTTATGTATTTTAAATATAAAAATCAACTAGTAATTTTTTTCCTTAACTTTATTTATAAATAATACATTTTAAACATCATATTTCAAACTTTACTTCACAAAAATTCTTATCTGTAATATTTTATCCATTTGCATTAAAATGTCACATCTCAAGTTTATATCATACACGTCATGATTTCTGTTTAACAATATCTGTGATCTATAGAAATATTCAATTTCTAATTCGGGGTAAATTTGATTATAAATTATACCATCAGTTAAATGTCATTTATTCGAATATTATTGGCAGTGTTCAATTGTGTAAGGGTTGCACACCGAATTGATCTGTTGTCACGTGAGCTCGTCTGTTCTGTATAGACTTGTTTAGTTATAAAGATCGTTACCTTGTGTGTGAAACGAGTAACTATGGAATAACAAAAGTTTGGACAATTGGGTTGTTTTCAAAATAATTCCAGACTGATACTTCTTAGACCGTATATCTGGGCTAAGTATGTTAGTATATTAATTACATTAATGGAACGCATTTCAGCTATTAGCACTAGGGTCTAAAACTTTATGGATCCTGCAAATAACCGAATCTTACAGGCCGTGGTATTTTATGACTCGCCTTGCAGAAATTATTTTATATAATTTTCTTACTAATGTTTTACATGTTACATTCGTCTCGATAAATACTGATACGTGGTTAAATAATTTTACATTCATTCGAGATGTGACAGACCCTGGATATCTTGTGGCTAAGGACTTTATGGATATTTTGGTCATTTTATCACATGAGAATATTCACCAATTGTTTTCCCTCTCTTGCTAGTTCGCCGTCTTCGAATACAGATGTGGATTTTGTTAGCTGTAGTGGTTGAAAATTAAGCACCCCAACCCTGTGCTGTTTCCTCGCGGATAAATTTCCTATATATCTTTCCATAAAACTGAATTATTTCCAAGCATTTATCTCATTAAATTCCAAATTAATTATTATATAGAAAAAGTTAAACCATTTTCTTATCATTTTGGCAGAAAAACATATGTATTGAAACTTTAGAGTCTAAATTACTCATCTTGTAAATGAACACACAGTATTCATTTAATATTTTAAAACGTTGACAAAACTGTATAAAAGTTTCAAGGTGTTTGTTAGCCGAGAACATGTAACATAAACAAACCGACGTAAACCGTGGGTTGGAAGAACTTTACCAACAATAGGGTCAAAGGCTAATAAATATAGTCATTATGTCAATTTTCACTTAAAGCACCGTGAATTATAGTTTCGTTGGAAGAGCACACGTTAGCGTTTGGTGTTATCCGTCGAGCTTACAGACTTGAACAACGAACTCACTCACGGGAAATCATATAAATACGCGTGGCGGCGTACGATCAAGGTCACATATCTGGCAACCCTAGTGTTACGCTGGCTCATTGGGACCTGGAAGTCAAAGATAGACCGCTCTCCCTGCTTTTATAGCCGCCGTCACCGTCGTGGTCAGACCTTTGGCAACCCTAGTGTTACGCTGGCTCCTCGGAGCCCGGAAGTCAAAGAGAAACCACGACTTCGGCTTTCATAACCGCCGTTAAGGACAGAGAGCCCCGATTAATTAGCGGTCCACCCATTTTGGTGCAAATACCTCTGTGGCCTCGTCTTTGTGGCCGAGGACCTGTACACTGCCTATACTAGGGCGTGTGTACCGCCGACGCCGCACAGTGGGGCCAAACCAGACAATTCTTGGCAAAAATTCTCAAACTCATGAAATCAACCCAAAGTAAGCTCGTGAATGCAGCAAAAATAACGAAAAAAATTGGACTGAATAGTTGGGGTAGTTTTGATGGGGTGGAAATTGAATTTACCGCCTAAAATTCTGAAACTTTGGATTTTCATACATTTTTCTAGACGTCATTCTGAATCCAATGAGCTATAGCCCATATTTTTACGGTCTTGATCACTAATTAACACCGTTTCAACTTGTGAACTAGACTATAGCAGATGATATTAAAAGAGTAGAACCACAGGTTACAAAAATAAAACATTTATTTAAGTAGGCATAACAATTGAAAAAGGTTTAACCTAATTAGAAATAAGTGCATGAAACTCTACTTACATTAATACTACCAGCTGCCCCATGGCTAAGCTCTCATTTCTATCTTACTTGTCTTAACATCACAACCTTAGTTAGTTAGGTAACTAACTCCAGTCTATCGTTTTTACACAAACCTTCCTATTCAGCTGGCCGACCTAAATTAGGCAATCCCCAAATGTACCCATTCTTTATTGTTTAAACAATAAATGTAGACTCTGCTATTTTAATCAACTATACCAAATGCTAAAACTTTTATTTTATTTTAAATGAATTAATAATAAATAAAATAAATAATAAAATGAAATAATTGAATTGTTTAGTCTTTGACAATTAATAATATTTAAAAATTGAATCATTGAATTGAATAATAGTTTCAAGCTTTTGACATATTTCGCCGGCCTAGTGAAAGCTGGCCTTTAGCTTTGCTGAAGATTAAAATTTGCTATTTTAACTGAAATAGAAAAAAAATATTATACTGCCCTAACTATAGAGGGAATAAAAAAAATTAAAGTTAATACAAGACAAAAAAAAACGCCACCATGTTTCCCAAACCAAGATGATAGTGCCCTAACATCATAAAAAAAATAACTGTATTCCCTCAACCAAAATTATTGTATCCTATCCAAAAACATCATGTTATTCCCTACTAAACTACTATGCCTTAATCTAATTTAAAAAAAACTACAAAATTATTTATAAGTATCTCGAGCACACGCGAAATTAAGCCTGTACGGGCAGAGTCTGGCACTGTTCACTTTTAAGTCTGTTTCTGCTAAAGGCCGTATTAAAATTCTGTATATCGTAGTAGTTTTGTACGCCCAATAAAAAAAACTTGGTATAAAACACAACATTTTTTACAATTTTCTAAATCGGATTACAGCCACGTCTCAACGGGGATTTCATCGTTTTATATCATTTTACATCTCGACGCGCTTAAAGAACGGCGGTAAATATCAAATTGTAAGTTATCCTCCTAGAAAAAAATTCAGTATTCTTTCATCGCTTTCTGCATAAGCTGGTATTAAAAATGCAACTTTTTCCACAAATTTTATAAAAAAAATTCATGAAATTTTGTGTTCATGTTTTGAATATTTAATATGAAATTAATACTCCTTGCTTTACTTGCGTTATTGAGTTCGACATGTGTAAATTCGGTGCTACGGTCGAATCTCAAACTGCGAGATCATTTAGTTCCTTTTAAATAGTCATTTTATGATCAAAATCAAAAATATCCCGCGGGATTTACTCATTTGTAACTACAAATTTTGGTAAGAAATAATTAAAATCTTAACTTATAAATAATCAAAGCATAGATTATCTACGTTTAAAGTAACATCTAGATACAAGGTACTGTCTGATCGGGGTGAGAAGTTCCGTGCGGCAAGGGAGAGCATTACCGAGAAGTCGTCAGCTTTCTACGAAACCATATACTAGAAGTAAAGTATGTCTCCCAATGTGTAGGTGTGGATGCAAACGATTACAAAAAATTGTCATGCACTAATTCATTTATTTCATTAACGCTTTATGAAGAATGGAATGCACAAAGCATATTCTTTCCGCCGGTCATCTTTCGCCGTACAGACTAATTCCAAAGTCACAACCCACTCACTATATTTAATTGAAGGTTAAATATAGTTACCACACACACTTCTTGATCATTTATAAATTTGTATCATACAAGGTGAACTAATTAAGCTCTAGTTGCGATTGCCCATGAGTAAAAGACTTTTACTAAATAAATGGAAACCTACCGTCGTGTATACTTTTCGCAGACCGGTTTCTGATTATTGCCTGTATCAGTGTGAAGTAGGTACAGGCAACGTCAAGAAAGAGAATCTCATAATCATTAGTCTCTATGTTATAATAATAATAATAATATTGATTTTTTTAAGACATGTACAGGGTTATTCATGATAAATTACCCACCGCTTATCATCGTTATTATTGCCTATAGAAAAAAAAGTTTTAAATAAAAGTTGTGTGGTTATGACTGAATTTTGTTAAAATGACAACAAAAGTACAGTAGCGTTCAAATTTCAGGAGATACAAAAAATTACATATTTTTTAAATGAGATACCCTGTATATTATTAAATTTTTGGAATGATCCTTTGTTTCGGATTTCAAAAATATATTATATGTTACCCATACCATATACCGTTTTTGAGTTATTAAACGTCGAATATCTTAGTTAAACTAGTTACTGCAAATATTAGTCGGGGAGCTGGCGTCCAAAATGTGCAAGAGTTTTCTCAAAGCTAATTTTTTGAGATTAGGTTACTTTTTAGTGATGGAAAGTAACTGTAGAGTCAGCACTTCCGGTACCGGGACACCTGGTGCTGGGACGCTCGCAAAGTTGTAATATTAATTAACGTCTCTAAACTGTTTTCTCAAAGCTCAAAATTTATAGAAAACGAAAAAATATAATATAAAACAAGAATCTAACAGTCAGACAGCAAAATATAGGAACACGTGGCGTCAGCGCTACTTCACACCTGTCAAAAAAATGACGTATGTCAAAGTGATTTCTCAAAGCTGAAATTCTCCAAACATTAATTAAAACTATAAAGTTAATAAAGGAGACAGTCAGACTCATTTATGATAGGACCACGTCAGTCAGCAGTCGATAGATGTGAGAACGGTAACTGCGCGCATTAGTACGCCTTTTCTCAATACATATCGTTTATTTTATAACTCAATGTAATGTGGGTTACCAGGGCCGGCCCGATGGGCAGGCGAGCCAGGCGGTCACCTGGGGCGCTGAATCTTGGGGGGCGCTGACTTGCCGCAAGTCGGTTGTAGTTTCTGAATAATTAAATTTAAATTTTAATCAAAAGCACGCACTCCAAATAAGTCCGCACCTGCCCGCCTATAGGTAAGCGTGCTGTATGATAACAAAAAATCAAAGTAATACCGACCGTGCGGCGGAGTACAAAGTGTTGGCGTGGCTATGATGTTTACGTTTTATCGTTTTTATATAGAGCGCCGACTGTCGGTCTTCTTTGACCGAGTTCTGATTTTCTGTATTTAATTTTATTATTTATTCTCTAACTAAAAACAACGAATAAACTACTCTTTGCTAAAGAAGCGAATTGTTGAAATCAGTCTATTATATTAATATTATTACTATAACAGTATAGTACGGTACGCGTTTAAGTTTCCAGTGCTTCAGTTAGCATATTAATATATGTATAATAGATATAACATATCGTGTCATCTTTTGTTGCAGCTTGCCAGCTTTCTTCGGACTTTGTATATTAGTTATTAAAAACTAAATTTGCGTTGTGTATTGTGTTTGTTGACGTTTTAATATTGACATAATTCAAAAAATAATAATGTCTTCGAAATGGTCTGGGGCGCAAAATCGTAAAAGAAAAATGGTAGCTCTGAAAGAAGCTCAAAAAAGTTCGGCATTTATGTCAAAGTTTGTAAAAATTTCGACGTCTTCGAATGAACCACAAATAAATTTTAGTGAACGCGAAAGTGAAGTCAGTGAAGTGTTTGAAGAATTTAAGGGCGGTGAAGTATGTGTAATGGTGCAGGTGCTTAAAGACGACAATGAGAACGTTGGTTGTGCTAAATATCCTGAAATTGAAGCTGAAATGGAAACTGAAACTACGAAAAATAATGATAAAATAACCAAAGGAAATGAAAATGATACACCGATGTTATGACTATTCAGATATAGGAAATTGGCCAAGATTTTTAACTGTTTCAGCTCGAGATGAAATAGTTATACATGGCCCAGAAAAACATAAAGGTGCTAAATCACGATTTCCCAGGGATGCTAATCCAAATAATTCAAAAAACAAAGGTAGGCACTTTTCTCTTTTTCATTGTCATCGTATTTTATCTAATGAAGAAATGAGTTACAGAAGTTGGCTTCAATATTCAAATTCCAAAAACTGTGTTTATTGTTTTTGCTGCCGACTTTTTGATAATAAGCCGGTATCAAAACTTGCAATGGGAGAAGGTTTAAGTAACTGGCAGAATATTGCTAATTATTTATCAGAATCGTAATCAACCACCACTGATGACGCCGAAGAATATGGTGCAATTGAGTTTTATTCTGATGAAGATAGTGGCGAAGAACACGACGACGGCAATGATTCTGACGATTAGATGTTTTTTTTTCTTTTCAATGAATCAATGATTAATTTTTTTCTGTTATAAAATAATTAAAATTATTTTTTCTTGTATAAAATAACTGATATCTATATAATAACTGATATATAACAATTACAATTATTAAGAAACAATTAAAATTATTTTTTTATATAAAATAAATGATATGTTTTGAGAAAAGGCGTCCCGGTACAGGAAGTGCTGACTTTACAGTTATTTTCCATCACTAAAAAGTAACCTAACCTCAAAAAATTAGCTTTGAGAAAACTCTTGCACATTTTGGACGCCAGCTCTTGGTCTATATGGAAAAGTTAACATTATTAAAGTGAGCTATAAAAGTGACAACTATTATGTTTAAGTGACATTTCTTTAATGAAATACTCAAAATGGTTTACAGTGAGGAAGAAAAAGTGCAAATATTTATTTGTTATATACAAAATACAAAATTAAACGTGCAGCAAAAAGAGCATATAGGGCGTTGTATCCAAATCGTCCAACACCATCAGAAAATACGTTCAAAAATATTTACCGAAAGGTAAAATAATATCTCCAGTTTTAGTAGAAAAAAGCGTGTAGTTCAAGCAAATCAGGAAGAATAGCTAGATATACTACTTCATTTCGAAGGTAACCTCATCCATATTTATTCGCGAAGACTTTTTTGGATCTGTGTTATTTTTTTTGAAAATCCTGAATATAGTATAAATAATGCAGTCGATCAATTAGGTAAAAGTTATTCAAAAATCCAACATACGTTAAAAAATAACAGCTACAGACTATATAAAATTTTACCCGTACAAGTTTTAACAGAGGCTCATAAAAGGAAAAGACTGGACTTTGCCGCCAGATGATTCAAAAGTTGGATGAAGATCCCGATTTTTTTACTAAAATATTATGGACTCATGAATCATCCTTTTCTACGGCAGGAGTTTTTAATAGGAAAAAATCGAAGGTCGTGGGAAAACAAGCACAACAGAAAAAAATGGTAAAACAAATAAAAAAATCAGGAAGAAAAACTGTTAGCGTTTGGTGTGGAATTTTTAGAAACAAAATTGTTGGGCCTATATTTTATGATTATACTTAAACTGAAATTACCTATGTGGAAATAATTATCCCAGAAGCAGAAAATATTCTTTTGCACAATTTTCCGGAAACCGAACTTGATGATATGATTTGGATGCAGGATGGGGCAACTCCGCATAGTGTCCTACCCGTTCGAGATCATTTGAATAATGTATTACCAATATGCATAGGGAATAATGGACCTATTAAATGGCCACCTAACAGTCCGGTTTTTGACCTATATGGATTCATTTTTTTGGGGATTTCTAAGACATTGCCAATAGTAATGATAATAATAGTATTCAAGTCATTATAGGCAGGATTTGACTTGAAATAAACAATCAGAATGTAAATAATGAAGCCAATTTCGGTGCAATTATAAATATAAAAAGACATTATCAATTATACATTGACAATAATGGTGAACACATCGAACATCTTTTATGATATTATTTATTTATATTTAAATTTCGTAAATAAATCTTTGTTATTTATTTTGTAAATATTTGGTTTTTTCTTCCTCACTGTAAACCTTTGATTATTTCATTAAAGAAATGTCATTTATCAAACATAATAGTTGTCATTTGCATAGCTCACTTTAATAATGTTAACTTTTCCATATTTACAATAACTAGTTTAACTAAGCTTTTCGACGTTTAATAACTCAAAAATGGTATATGGTAGGGGTAACATATGCTATATTTATGAAATCAGGAATGTGTGTCAATTTTACTTAAGCTTCAACGAAATAAAGTGAGAGGATTACTAATTTTGGTACCTTATTTAGGTATTACTTTTAGTATTGATTATGATTACCTTATAAATATATTGTCATCGTAGATCAAACCATGTATTTTTGCAGTAAAAATACATAATTGCCATAAAAAAAAACATCGACATCATAAAGCACCAGAATACATCAGTCGACGGATAACAATTTGCAGAAAAACTTTTATTAAGGCCATTTTTTTATAGAAATTAGTTCGGTGTGGAACATTTGGCGAACCAAACATTTGTCTTTGATATATTTGTATATTATTAGCAATCCTAGATTCTGGCAACAATATATATACAATGAGAATTGTTTCGAGTGGAACAGGCGTTAAAGAAAAAGCAAATAATGACGTGTATGGATTAAGCTCTCCCAACTTGTAGTGAGAACCGTCAGCAATACTTCACATAAGAAATCTACACATACATACATCATTTAATTTTGCTTTAACGCCTGTTTCACTTGAAACAATTCTCGATGTATGTATATAAATATATTTAGTTTTTTGATTTCATATTTGTTAAAAGTATGGACATTTTTGCTAAGAATGTTTTTCAATTTATTTTCTAGTTTTATTTTAATTCATAATTAAAGACCGCATCTCAGATAGTCATTCTACTTATGGACTTACAACGTACAACTCTCATACAACTAATAAAATGAGAATAAATATTGTGAAATGCAATGGTACATGATTTTTTTAGGAATTAGTTAATAACCTCTCATGTTATTTTATTGTATATTACTAATTTCTTGCAAAATAAAACACATTTATATACGAGTACTCGGGTAATTAACTGAAACAGTGAAGAAACTCAAAAACTAGTTTTTAAATGCGGATGCACAGTCATCTTACCAATATAAGCTGTATAAATGTAGAAGATTAGTACTTAACTATTGAAAAAGTCTAAAATAATTTTTCTTAATTAAACCCACATGAATTACCAAAAATTAAATAGGTAACAAAACACTAAATTAAATGTAGGTTTTATACGATCGTAAAAGGTCTGTTATAAATTGAAAACGCCTATAATACGTCTCAGTTTACAAAAATTAACAACGACATACGTGTAAGACAGAACCTCCACCATCTACATACATCACAATTGATGACACGTGTGAGCCCCGACCATCAGCAGCTTGCAATTGCATCTCGATAGACAGAATCTTAGGCATTTTATTCTGTTCTTGTGAAAATGTCTCCATGGGTTCTTTCGCGAAATACTGTGGATCGAAGGATACAAAACAACCCGGAACTGGAGTTTAATGCACTGAACTTTATTGAAAAAAGTTATCTCGTGTACAAATTTTAAAACTTTCAGTAATGAAATATGCTCCAGTTACGTCTGTAGACGTGGAATGGTCGTTTTCAGACTACAAATGGATTTTTAGACAGGTGCCATTTAGTACAATTATTAATAATAATATACCTAGTTTTATTCTAGTGCCAGAAAATAAATGTTATAGTGCAATATTGTTTTTTGCTAGATGTTCAACATTTATCTAATTTTGGACATTACAAGAATCACCCGTCAAAAGTATAGGGTAAGACATTGTATACTTTGTACTTGTAATAATAATAATACTTTATTCATCCAATAGATCATTTACATGATATAGGACAGGTACGGGGATCAAAACAATTTATACATGTTCACTAAATAAGAAATCGGAAGTTACTTCAGAACAGACAATTATACACAAAACAAATATAAAATCTAAAATAACTTTACATATTAAAATGAGATTTATTGTATTGATAATAAAAGATTGTCATTAAAATTTTACTTTTAATAAAATAATGTCACAAAAATTTTACTTTTAATTAAAAGTCGTCACTCATATATTCATCTAAAGAGTAGTAGCTTTTACTTCTTAACTCTGATTTAATTTTAGTTTTAAACTCTCTATCACTGAGTTCTTTATATGAATTTGACAGTTTATTAAATACCTTTATAGCCAAAAATTTAGGACTTTTTTCATATAAAGATAAACGATGACTTGGAATTTCTAAAGTGCCTACACATATTATGTTATAATTGTGGTTGAAATTGACCTTTTTTAGATTTTTTTAATTCGGATTTAGCATAAAGTAGCAAACTTAGCAGAAAAAGACTAGGAAGCGTTAAAATACCTAATTTTTTAAAAATATCCCTACAACTAGTTCTCCTATTTACCACTACTATACAACGCACAGCTCTTTTCTGTAATTTGAAAACTCACGTGGCCTCAGGCGATGAATCCCAAACTATGATTCCGTAATTAATACTGGAGTTAAAGTATGCATAGTAGTAAGACATCAGAACTAATTGATTGACCACCTCTCGTAGTTGATTTAAGCAATAGCATGCTGGAGCCACCTTTTTACAAATTTCGTTAATGTGCACAGTCCATAAGCAGTTAGCCGATATATGCAACTCAAAGAATTTGGTTGACTTGACCTGTTCGATTGAATTCTTATTAATTTTTATGAGGAAGCTATATAGTCAAAATTAATTTTATTACTGTTGAAACACATGAATTTGGATTTGTTTTCATTTAACAATAAATTATTAGAAGTGAACCAGGTGTGTGCTTCGCGTAATTGTTGATTAGCCATGGTTACCAAGGCATTTGTATTAGCTGCACTAACTAGTAAGGATGTGTCATCAGCAAACATTACTGAATTCGGGCTGTTAAAACTATTTACATAAATTATATAACGTAAGGGCCCTAAGACTGATCCTTGCGGAACTCCCACTGACATTTGTAAAATATTTGATTTGCAATGATCTATTTCAGTAGGTATAGTGCTTTCTTCCATAAAGGTAACTCCTAAACCAGGTCAGCGACTGACTGCGCACACCATATCTCTCCAGTTTATTTAATAGAGAGGCATGGCAAACGAGATCAAATGCTTTACTTAGATCAAGGAAGATACCTATACATTTATTTCTGTCATCTAATTTATCATATAAAATCGCCAGAACTGTTGTAATTGCAGATGTTGTGGAACGGACTTTTTCTGAATCCAAATTGGTTGTTGTTAAATAATTTATATTTGTCAAAAAAACTTAATTACTCTGGTTGCTATACATTTCTCAAAAATTTTAGAAAAAGAACTTAAAATTGAAACAGGCCGATAATTTTCAATTTCAGTCCTGCTGTTTGTATTTTTGCACATGAAAATATTAAAGTGTTCGCATACGAGTTGATTCTGCTACTTCTGCGAAATGACTACCTGAGATGCGGTCTATATTCATAATACTCCAGCCATAGGAATATGTATAGTAAGTATATTGTTTGTCTTTTTGAGCTTACAACAAGAAAGAAAATAATATTGAAATACATGAGTATCCTTTTATTTTTACATATCTTTTTTAACAAATAAACTGTAGTACATACAACATAAAATGGTTAGAAATACCCAACCGATTTAAACAATCTCTATACATATATTTGACAATCCTGAAAATTATCTGTTTAGAAATCTTAGATTTGTTCTATTACTCCCGCTATAAATAAATCAGGAGATCAGATTTTCTCGCGTGACGTTTCAGCCGCAAAGTGATCTGTGCTGTCCTCGGATCAGCAATATTACTATTACTAATGCATAGATGTCATCTAAAAGTTAGTGATGAAATACGAGTAATGGCATACTGATTAATGAGGTCTATCGCTAATTGTGTATATTTGTAGATGATTTACAACTTAAATAAAAATATTTTGAAAGCTCGATGAAATGTGTCAATCACAACTATCTAGTGTGAAAAATAACAGTGTTCTAAATAAAATAATTAATGGATTTAAAAATTAGTTGTTTTCCATTAGCTACATAATATGGTGATATGATAAGTGATAACCGAGTTATAACATTGTCTCCCCATAAAGCAGTCGTTTGCAAGTTCGACTTCCTTGATCTGAAACTTCGTAATTGACAGTGCCATTCTAACCAGAAGGCGCTCGCATTATAACGTTAGGTTATGTTCACATAGCCAGTTATGCATTACGCTGCTATCCTATCTATAATAAGTGATGGAAACAAACGTGATTTACTAAAAGAAACTATTTCTTCTGATAAATAGTCGCCCTCCATTATGAGACCGTGACAAAATTATCACAACCGTGATTATAGAAACAAAATATGTAAGAGATGGCAAATGAACTACAAGTTTAAAGTAAATTAACTTCATAATTGGATTATAAGTTACTTGAGTATAGAAGAATGAATATGAGTATATAAATTGGATCTAAAAAGTGTCAGATGTGTGAACCTAGCCTTAGTCCTCACTACACAATAGTTAGAGAGCGTAAGGGTGCATTCACATAGCTGGTTTTGCAGTCCGATGCTGTGTTACGATAGGTGATACTCTGCTATCTATAAAATAAATGTATTTATACTAAATCCGTAAAAGGAGGATAGTAATATATGCACGTGATCAGCGCATGCTAGGAATGCTATTGGTGTTTGAATTTAAAGAGGATGTAATTCAAACCAAGATTTACAAAGGCCTATCAAATCAACGTTGCTGTTATATGTCGCGTGATTGTTCAGTGATATTTCTCAGTTTGAGCTTTTTACAGCTTCTCTCGATAATACTTTTTGATTATTATTAATTGTTTGTTGTCTGTTATTTTACAACTAATGGAGCACGAAGAGGCCAAAAATAATCGTTACATAGTGCAGTCACTGCCGAAAAAAACGTGTAAAACACATTCCCTTTTCGGTTCAAGAGACGCAGTGTATCCTAAATATGACGAAATATTTTAAAACAAATTTGTCAGATATTAATACGGTTCATTTAGTAGAACTCAGACCGTGACCGTAGCAACAGGTAATTTATTGTAAAAATTCGTTATCTAATATACTTATTATGTTGTTTAATACTGCAAATTTTGACATTTGATTGACAAGTGTTATAACATATATACATATAATACCCTGTAATTAATATACTCATAGGTGTTTCCAATACAACTGTGTATAGAATCAGGGAACACAAGGAAGGGGCTGTCACCAACCAACTGGCAGGATTTCTATTTATAAAAACATCGACGAAGTTGCGAAAACGATATACGTCGAATAACTCTCTTTTTTTTCAATAATGAGGATCTGGTATCATCAGAGCTTACCTTTTCTGAACACTAATAAATTTTATTACAATTTATTATGTTTTCGTAATTTTAATATTTGTGATTTTATATATTATATATTGCATACAACGTATGGTTCTGATTATTTTTATTTTCATATTATTAAAATGTGGGCAAATTTAACCCTATAAATATTTGACTAAAAAAAATTGTTTCTTAAAAGTTAACAATAATTGATAATACTTGAGAAATTGTTAAACATTAAGTAATACCTCTGATAATAACTGTTTTCCCATTTGGTTAATAATGGTTTTTCTCACCAGTCTACAGTCTTTATAGATGTCTGTAGATTAAGGACACTTCCCCCCTAATACCAATTCTCCTCTATACAGAGACATCTCGGTGTTTGCCTGTGAATGTCGGAATTTTTGGCTGCGTGAATCGTTCTTACAACAACGATTCTAATAACATGCCCAACTCACGTTATCCCTATTCCCATCTTATGGATACAGTACATATACATTGCGTGCAATATACGAGCTGCCACGACTATGAAAATTCAACTCTATTTGATGTACAATTTTTTGTTACACTATTTGAATTTAAGGACCGAATTAAAAGATGAAGAATTTTGTCATAGAATATATATGAAGAATATCCAAAATTGGACAATTTTATCAACTATTTTAAAGAATATTCTAAGGAATTTCAAGAATATTTTTGAACGCCGTCAATGCTCCCTTCAGAACTTACTGCTAAATATTCATTCATTTTATATACGCTGTAATGTCGTCTCCCAAAAAGAGGTGGCGCTGACTAGTAACGATATTATATAACGATATAAGGCCTCTTCATTGTAACAATTCAGTGACAAAGATGGCTTCTACGTCAAAACAAACTATACGTACGGCAAAAACGTATTCAAAATAGGAGATGACGCAAGCCTAATTAGAATAGAGAAATCAGCGTTTCGATTTTTCAGCATTTACTACAAATATCTGTTGTAGACTAGTTTATGAGCAATAGATAATTGGTTTTAGAATAGTTGAAATTTAGATTTATTACATCATAAGCCTTTAAATAGGCTCTTATGACATAAAACAACAAATTATGTGGGTATTCTGAATATTCTATGGAATACATTTTCCACATTCCAAGAGACCCCTAACCACAGAGGAGCATAACTTGTATGGAAGAATCAGATAATGAAGAAATGGCTGATGCACAATCTATAAATATCACACACTATTTCTCTAGTTAGATACGGATGTCGATAAAGTACCCGAAAAAGAGTATATTGTGAAAACTAACAGTGTAAATTAGCACAAGGGTTTCTTCTAAGTTGTCACAAATTGAAATATTTACGTATGAGAATGAATGAGAAAAAAATATCAAAAACTAAGAATATTCCTATAAACATTTCTAATTGTAATTTGGACACGCGATCAAATTACAATTTTAAATTTTTATTGGGTTGCAACTCATAAGAAAAACAAAAAAATTCAAAAAACCAAGTTTATAAAAGAGCAATAGTTGAGAGAGAACACGATGGGGGACCAAGATGGACATTCATATCTAAAAATAAAACATAAAGTGCTGACCAGATGAACTAGTGGAATCAGGAAGACAACCTATTGAATTTTTCAAACTATTTTGACCCTTAGATTGTATGGAATTGATATGTAATGGATATAAAAAATATGCCAACTATAGATACGGAGATGATTTACAGATTTACAGTTGTGCAAGATGCCATAAATGCGTTACCTTTACCTTTATATGTAGCAACTATAATCACAGTATAACCAGTTGGTTATTTCTCCTTATTGCAAGGCCTCGCCGCTGGGAACCTTCAAGAGCGATTAAATTGACTCGTTATAATGAAAAGCATCAGTGTAGTAGTGGCCGTTAGAGCGGCATGTATGTTATCAGCGAAACAAAAAATAACTCGTGGTGTAACTTTACGCGTAATTGGTTTACTGTAACAATAATTGTATGCATTTTATTTTATTTTAAAATGGGGAACGATAAGAAAAGAGGGGGAATGGTTTGCTCATGTAAAGGGTGTACAAATAAAATTCTTTTTTCTCGTGATGTCGAAAGCTATGTGAAAAACTGTTATATTATTGCAAGCATCAACATATTGAATTTAGTATAGGAGTTATGTATTGTTTTGCAAAAACAAGAACCATTAATGAAGTAATTTTATGAATACAAATTGAAAGTATAAATAAGAAAGAAAAATAAATATTTATTTTTGTATTTACAATTAGACGAATGCTCTTCTGCATCTATTATGAATAATTTTTAAAGATATTACAGAACAAATTTTAAAATGTGTGTATGTTGTAGACAAATAACATATTAGTCAATTTATGAAAATTGTAGTCAATTTTTAAATGATTATTGGTTCTTTCGTTTTGTAAATCCATATTTTTTAATTCAACACTGATAATTTCAGCCAGGCGGCGACGCCGACGGGTTATTAGATTTATGTAAAGCAATATATAGGCGATTATTTTTAACACAACGTATCTTGGGGTTCTATTATTTGCGGGCCATTTAGTGGGTGAAAAGAGTTAAATAAAGTTGAAGCATATACAGGGTGTCCCATAATTAAATACCTTATTTCAAGGGGGTACTAGGACTATAAAAAATAAGTTGAGTTTTGTATATAAATAGTTGCCTTAAGTCAGTTCATAAGGGAGCTACAATCCCTTAAAGGGGGTAAGTACAATATAGTTATTTGCCAATAAATTCGAAGCGTCCTAAGTTGCAAAAAGTAAATTTGGACCATGATTAATTTTATAATGTTACATATTTTGTTAAATTTTTATCTACATATCATGTTGGAGTAACTGCAAAGGGGGAGGGGGTGAATTTTCACCATAACTCTTTGTCTTATTTTTTACACATTTATAGAGGAAAGAAATACTAGTCTTAAACACTTTTATAAAAGAGGTCCTCTTACTAAATGTCGATATAAGCTGTCGTTTTAAAGTTATTTGTACTTAAATATTGCAATGCACGATAGGTATACAATAATCGATAGGTAACTACATACCTCTACAAAAATAATTCCGCACTTTTATTTATAAACTGATTTAAGGCAAATGTTTATATACAAAACTCAACTTATTTTTTATAGTTCTATTACCCTCTTGAATAGAGGCACATAATTATGGGACACCCTGTATATAAATTGTTTGGCATCCTTAAATTTATGTTGACCATCCGTTACGTGGTTTGCATTTTTAATAAGGGCTATTCTCTTCCATTACGATTCTTTCTTCTTCCATAGTAAAATACCTATTTAGAATGTCATTTATGTTAGAACACCCTGTATACATCCTATAATATGTATAGAATAATAAACTACACAAACAATGATTTCTTTTATATACGTATTTTTTTAATTGATTTTGAAAAGAAAAACAAGCAAATGTGTTTTTTATGTCTTGTATAATTTTGTAAAAATATCCCCAGACTTTTCTTGTGAGTGTATATTGGCGAAATAATAAATAAATGTAAAATTAACATTTATTGCAATAGTTACGGAAAGTTTTATTCATATTTCCTCGTGAAAAAACGGTTACATTAGTCTATTGATTTTAGTATAGGAGTTATTGTTTTACAAAAGCAAGAACTATTAATAAAGTAATTTTAATAATGTAAATTGAAAGTATAATATTTTACTTCCACACCACATCATGTGAGTAGAAGCGCTGTGTATCGACAGTTTATCTAAATTATTGAGAATAAGTGCTTTGAGAAAAAAATACGAACATATTTTACGGTCTTCAATTTATTAATAGAAATTTTAAAACTGGCAAACGAAACACAAATTAATAATTTGGAATTATCAGTAATTCATTCGTTTTTTTTTATACCTAGCTATTTTATTTGGTAAGCTAAGACATGTTTAGCATTCATTATTCAATTGTTAAATAAAATAATAAAATATAATGACTATTGTGTATTTTATCTCATTTTTCTAGGGAATCTACAGAATATTTCGTTTAACCATATTAAATGTTGAAAAATGAAATATATACACCTGGCTGCACAAAAATTAAAAACCCGTCATCTCTTTCCTAACTAATAATTATTTATTTTATTAATTAATCAACAACGCTAAATTTGCTTCGTACACCCATGGAATCGTTGTAAAATATTACGACAGTGACGCAACCACCTGCAATCAAGGTCCAACAGCGCTCAGTGGATTAACGAATGAAATGTAGCTGCGTTATACTGTGGTTATACTGTGCTATAATGTTGGGCTTCATATAGATTGTTTTAAACCATCATTTAGTTCAATTTTATTATCGTAACACTATATATAATAAATGTTTAATAAAAAAGTGGATAAATTATTTTGTCATCACAAATTCTCTAGATGCTGTGAAGATTCATCGAATAACAAAAACAAAATTTATCTAGTTCATCTCTCCCTGTTACAAGATACGTCCAGTAAAATTGAATTAAGAAATCTCTGCATAAGTTGCTTTTGACAAAATGACTAATTTGAATGTTAAATTTCATCGCCCTCTGAAACGCTTTGTCATATCCTTTGATGCCGGTCCTAAAGGCAATATAGGCTCAAACGTACAACTTCAAAGAAATAAAAATAATAGAATTGTAATCTATATACAGCGTTATATAAAAAATACGCAACATATGGTGAAAATTGTTATTAGTTGTTTATGAAAAAAGCGGTTATCGCGATGTGATTAAAAATATGTCAAACAAAAGTTGTTACGTAACATACGATATGCCAGAAGTAACATATTTATAAAAATTCGCCGAAAATTAATTTATTTGTCTGAAAAATATAGCTAAAAAAAAGTTGCTTGTAATTACTGGTTGTGAATTGTGATTCGATAAGCAAATTTTGAGCAAAATAATATTATATCATTAAATGCTCTATATGACGTCCATTCTCTTAGATGCAAATACGATATCTTCTTAGAAGATTTCGTAAAACATTTTGCAATATGTCAGGGTTATTATTTAGGTTACCAATTTCTTCTATTATTCAACCCTGCAATAGGAGAGTGGGCAGCAACGAAAATTACAAAAAATAAGAATATGGAAATATAATACAACACTCAAATATGTTATAATTATTAAGGTATCAGGTGTTATAAGGATAATAATGCACCGAGGTCGATGTACTTTCTGAGGGCCTCTGGTCCAATGTTAATCCGTTAAAAATTTGTAATGCCCTAATGCGTTATGGATATTCATAACTCCCTAGGTGTTATTTCTCATTTAATGTTTCTCAAAATGGGGTTATTATTCTTGGAGTGGGTTGGAGCGTTTGATGTGCAGATAACTTTACTGGCGTAGTTTTCCACAAAACACCATATACTGCACTCGAAGCGCGTTTCGTCAACCAAGTTGCATCATCTAGAGATAATTAAAACTAACCTTATGCTAACAATGTGTCCTATTTATACTTAAACTATTGTCACGGTTCTGTGAATCTCACCCACCAACCAGTAAAGCGGGCTATTTTATACTTTGTGATTTCCAAGCTTTCAAATGCATCCAGCTGTCTAGTATTTGTTATACTCCTAATTAATCTTAACTTGCTAATATCTATTTGATGGTTGTTCTCAAAAGCACTTTGGGCAACAGTAGACATCTATTCTACCTTATATGAGATGGGCCATATGCTCTTTAAATCTAGTTTGAATTGATCGTCTAGTTTGTCCAATATACTTTTGATTACAGTCCTCACAGCTAATTTTGTAAATCCCCGACTTTTCGTTTGTTTCAATTTTAACTTCTGGATTACCTGAAAGTTGTTGTAGTTTATTTTCTGATGAATGAACCACTGTTACCTATATCTTTAAAAGCTTACCAGTACCAAAGGTGAATGGAGGATCGAATGGAATCGATACAAATTTTCTTTCATTTTGAAAAATCGAGGAATTTTGAAGTTTAAATTTTCGTTTCCTAATTATTTTATTATTTCTTATTATTGCAAAATAACAGACTAGTTGGACATTAATATAATTTTAACGTACTACTTGACAAACATATCGTGGCAGTGAGAAAAAGATTTGTAAAGGGTTAGGGTTATTTAGAATAGGGACCGTTATTAGCATAACGTTTGTATTAGTGTTTATATCGGTACCCTATTGCAAAAAGTAACGTTCAGAAAATTGTTGTATTCTGTAGTTCAGTATTTTGTGAATTGTGGTGTAATAAATTTTGGCGCCGTGCACATATCTGTCTTGTAATGTTTGTTAAGTAGTAATTTTACCAACTACTATTTGTTTAATTGTAAAACAAAAATGCTTAAAATGAGGACTAACTTTAAACAACGCCACACGCTTCTTTTGTCGTCCATTGTGGGACGTGCTTTGATTTCATTGTCCAGGCTTGAAAGTTCCCCTATTACGTCACAGCCAATAGAATAAGAATAGCATGGAAAGTGGTAATATCTGATCGTTTAAATTGAGTTTAAAGTTTATGACTTATTTTACTATAAGACGTTATTAAACAAAAAGAAAAATACGGGTCAACTATTTTTATGGTAGATGTTATTAAAATAATAAAGAAAAAATAGTCCACTGGCCTTTTCGTTAATATTTTCAATCTTGTTTTCGTATACTGTTTTGAGATAACCCCATACAAAAATCCATTAAAGTTAAATCCGGACTGTGAGGGGGCTAGCTAATAGTGCCATGTCTACGTATCCAATCAGAGTAATTGTCATTCAAGTAAGTAGGAAATTTGAGTGATTCATCCTGTACATAATATTTTCGTTTTCGATATGATTTGCTTTGCTTTATAAATGCTGTGCATCCTTATATTATACAATACTTCCAAGCAGCGTTTTAAGAAAAATATATATTAGTAATTTTATCTATTAATTTGTATATTCCTATATTTACGTTTTTTCTTTCAAATATATTTTCCAAGTGGTTAGGGTTGGGTTGGATAATTTCGCACCAGATTCCCCTATTTAAGTGTTTATCTATTCTGTATTATATTTAGGTCAAAGTACTGCTACTTTTGAACTACATTAGTTACATTACATTGGTAAATGTTTGCCACAAAAACAGATTTTTAATTATTTAAAAGTGGAGAAATCTAGCGTATAACTTTGTTATTAGAATTAATTTGTAGAATGCTAAATTTAAATAAAGATCGTAGTAATAGCGAACTAACTTGAGTTTCCTTAACTCTGTTTCTTTATGATAACGTTGTTTTTGTTTGTTCCAGTGTATGTCAAAAATGAACACAGGTTATATTAGGATTATATTCATTTTCATTATTTTGGTTTATAAATTATAAAAAATCATCGAGAATTAAAAAGTAATTGTTGAAGTAGCCCATTTAGACCATTGAAATTGTACACATTTTTTTATCTTTAAAAATATTTTTAAACGACATATATACCAGCGACTTATCAATTGAACTTTTTGATTTCCATTCTATTGTTATTAAAATTATGTGACTTTCTGTTCTGACCGAGGTTCTGACTAAAAATTATTATTATATACAGTTAAAAAAATGGATTATTATAAATTAGTATTAAAATATTTACAATTAGTTAAAATATTGTATGGACTAATTAATCTCGTTTTTAATTTTCCATGTTTTCTCTCGTGCGCTTTTACTTCATTATCAAATACTGTTGCTCCAGGCGTCAGTTCACCATCTTCGTTAACGTAGGCCAAAGCCTACTTTCTAGGTCACGCAGTTATAAAGTAATTACCTAAGAAGGAGTTTTACTCTTGCTGATAATCTTGCTTGAACAACTTTACTTGTCTGCTACGCACTTTTTGTTGCTGTGCCAAAAAAACATAATTACTTTGGGAAAGGATGCGTGTTCCCTTTCTGCTTCAACTGGCACAGTTAAATTTAGAAGTCAGTATACACTTTTCTGGCGTCATAAAAACAACCAGCAACGAATATCTGAACAAACTTAACAATGTAAAGAATTTTATTTAACTACACCTTTATATACTAAGCGAGATACTAAGAATAATCAGATCGACAAACTTTTAATTCATAAGTGAAATACAGTTTGCATACAGGGTGTGCTTCGAGAAACACGTTTTTTAGCTTACGTATTAATTTAAAACACAACAGAAATTAGACAACCACCCCCCCCTCCTGGAATACAAAGACGAAGCCGCATGGGCGAGGGTTACACTTACGAAAAAACGCGGATACACAACCATTCTCACCAACATTGCCAGTGCCGATAGCGGGATTCGAACACATAGCAAAGCTAGAGAGATTATCTAGTCACACTTGCCATCGCGCGCTCTAGCCAACTACTCCACTGAATTGGCAATTTCTGTGGTGTCTATGTTTTATTTTTATTCATTTAAAAGGAATAACATTTAAAAATATATCGACACTTTTCACTAGCTTAATTATAATAGCAACGGTATTGTTATTGCTTAGTTCATTTAAGTATATAAACAAATCAAATAATAATAATAACAGCATATTTCGGGCTGGTTTGTCAAGGAACGTACTGTGTTTATACCCAAATAAGGGGACCATTTCGACCCTAATACTGCTACAAATTATTTATACGTATACAGAGAATTCGCAGATTTTTTGTTTTAAACATGTAAAGTGTGAAAAAAATAAAAATATATACACCTGGCTGCAGTGTATACTGTAGAAAGTTTATTATTGACGCGTGTATGCTGACAACCACAAACATAACTGTTAATGGACACGATATAAGACTTACTACTCAACGATTGTAGTTTGGCACTTGGCGGCGCAGAGAGAAGAAATATCGTTTTACAGTGAATGGGAGGGGTTTAGACCACTGCCCACCGAAACTCAAGTGCCATGCTAGAATTGTTGAAATGATGATACATAATGGAAGAAGTTTCTACCTGCAACGCATATTCTAGATTCGTAAAATTTTTACATGAATGAATAATTATTATCAGTTTTTAAGATATTGTATGAACGTTATTTGTGGCAAGTTTTTTCTTTTTCTTTTTTTCGTTAATATTTTCAGTTCTGTTTTCGTATACTGTGTTTTTGAGATAACCCCACAGAAAAAAATCCATTAAGGTTAAATCCAGACTGTGAGGGGGTCAGCTAAAGCTGACAACCACAACATACCTGTTAATAGACACGATATAAGACGTACTACTCAACGCCACCAGCGCAGAGGTTTATTTTTCCAGTAACATACTGGGTAACTAAGTATATTTTTTAGATAACGAAGAATTAATATATTACATATTACATTATGTCCCAAAAAAAGATAAAGAAAAAGATATTAAATAAATCTGCCGATAAATATGGAACGATATATTTTATATTTTATAAGAAGAGAACATACCAAAATATAGCACAAATTAGTTGTTTTATATCCTAAGAGAAATTAGAACTTGACATATAGAAATATTCTCGAGTTGTGTTAGGGAAAAATTAACTTTAGTGACAGACAATAAATAGCAACTCATATAACAGATCAGTGTAATGGTTTGCTCTGTTTGACTTGATATTTTTGGTTAATTGTGACACATTTATCATATTAAATGATATTAATAGGGCTGGAGATTCAATATTAAAATAAAAACATATAACTTCATTTCTTACATCTTATATCTTATTTAAAATGAATACAACATTCACTATCATTTATATTTATCCACAAACATATATTTAAATAAACAGTTAAATACAGATGTTTGTCTGTATTTATCTTCAACAGAGGGTGGCAAATCAGATGGCTCTTAGTGGCAACCCATGTAGATATCTACGTTACCGATAATTATGGCAGATGAAATAAGTAACACTGTTTACCTTTTACGTGTTAACAACCGTGGACAATCAATAAGATTGCACATCAACGAATATACGCATGAGTAACACAGTCTCTATTAGAGATGGGCAATACGACTTTTTTCAAAGAATCGCATCGTACTGACTGTAATACAAAAAAAGACTGGGAAGTTTCGTACCACTGCATCGACCGCTGTGCTATGCGGAGTAAACATGAGAAATAATATAACGTACTCGTATTATTTCGATACGATAATATGATTAGTACAATACAATAACACGATACGAAATCGCAATCAGTAAACTTCGACTCATGTCTTTATCTTTTTGTCTTTCAGCACTGCCCTAACTTCGAGTAATTTTCATTTGGGTATCTTACTATATTAGTACGAATACGAAACTGTACTGGTGCCAATGATTCGTACCATACGATTCATCGGAAAGAGTCGTCATACAAATACGACACATCTCTCGTTTCTATGTTTCCTGCTGAAAAAGATCTCCTTTATGTAGTAAACACATGTGTGTAAGTAAAGCACTTACCGACGTAATATTTGCAAACTTTCTAATCACTCGTAGGATGTTCCTCAATAAGATAGTACATCACGTTTCATATCGCACATTTTTATGTAAAATGCCATTATACCGCTTACTCACCCGCGTATCAGGGTCATCTTTTAGAGTTTGTTTTGTACATTATGAATTATATATAAAGACTCTTCTAATGACAATGAAGAATTTTCTAATAGTTGAACACTGTCAAATATCACTGTATAAATGTTGTGATTCACATGTATTGCTGCTTCTACTTCAGGATTTTTTAATCAGTTTTGAGTCTCGGAGATGGCTTTTGACTTACTAAGATTTAATTGTAGAATGAAATCCTTTACTCGTTGAAAATACTCATGGTAGTATACAACTGCTGCTAGTCATGTCCCCCAACGTGTTCAAATAATCCACTACGGGGATCTCGGAACAGGTAAGAGATACAGCGTCGATTAAATTGGGGTAAAGTGGCGATCAGGAATATGCCGTTGAAACATCGAAAATATCTCTTACTGTTCCTGATTTTTTAAAATAATTTTTTTTTTTTTGAATTTACGTTTTTATTTTTTCCTGGCGTTATTTGAAGAGGTATCGAAAAATTAAAAACACTTTTTCATTGACGTTTTTTATCCTTCACAATTTAGCGTAAAAGGTTTTTTACAAGACATTTCGTGTTTTCGCGACCATCAACAAGTAAGTTATTTTAAATACGGACGTCTTGTATTTTTTATTACATTTTTTTTTGTAGCATTTGAACCTCAGACTCTCTTGATGTATGAAAATTTTATGTTGCTAAATATTTCGTAGCTGTAGACAGACCAATATCAAAATTCCTTGACAAAAAGACGAAACGTCTTATAAAAAAAACTTATTACGCTAAATTGTAAAGGATAAAAACACTAATGAAAAAGTGTTTTTAGTTTTTAGATATTATGTATCTTGAAATAACGCCAGAAACAAAAACGAAAATTAAAAATTTTACTTTTTTTTCAAAAATCTCAAAAACAGCAAGAGATATTCTGCCCCAATTTAACCGATGCTGTATCTCCATTTCCGAGATTCCTGTAGTGAGAAGCGAATTTGTTAGAGCTTGTATAGTGCTGTCTACGTACATGGTTATCCAACGAAAAGGCCCACCCCTATATTTTGTTTATTTGTCGAGTTAGTTCAAATAAAAGTTGTAGTGAATCAAATGAACTCTTTCTGAACCCCTGAAAAAAATATACCGGTTGTCCTATAAAAGCGAAACAAACCAAACTTGCATTTTTTTAAATGGAACATCCTATATTTGATTACATTTTTGATATTTGTGTTTTTTTTTTTGTGATTTCAAATACTATAAGTTGCATCTTAACTTTTACTTTTATTTATTTATTGCAAATTTTATACTACCACCATTTGTATGGCTATCAGGTTAGCCATGAATGAAAAACAATTAAGTTGACACTTATGTATTACAGTGTAGTTTTATGTATCATATTTGTGAAAATGTTTACTTTGTCAAAGTGATACTATATGTTGTCACTATTTATAAAAAATAACAAGAACGCTTCAATGGGTAACATTTTATTCGGTATAGTAAGTATAATAGTAGCTAACAATTATTACGCAGTTTTCTTTTTGACTTTATTAAATTATTATGCAAGTCTAAGTGTCAAATGAATTGTTTTCATTCATGGCTAACTTGATAAGCATGCAGATGCTAGTAGTATAAAATATGCAATATATGAAAAACAGTAAAAGATAAAATGCAACATATGTATATATTTGAAATCACAAAAAACACAGATTTCAAAAATGTAAAAAAAATATAGGATATACTATTAAAAAAAAAATGCAAGTTTGGTTTGTCCCGCTTTTATGAGACAACCTGTTATATTCTTTACAGGGGTTAAAAGAGCTAATTTGATTTACTACAACTTTTATTTGAAATATTTTTTCTAACTCGAAAAATAAACAAAATATGGGGTTAGGCTTTTTCGTTGGATAACCCTGTACAGGGTGATCATTTGAGCCTCACTCGATTTCATTGTTTTATTCTTCACCCAGGAAAAAAATTCTAAATGTTTTTATGTATTTTTTGCTGCGGAATCCAAATTCGAAAAGAAAAAATAAATGAACGTCAAATAAAAAAATGATGACCGAAAAAATGAAAAATACAAAAATTAATGCTAAAATGAAAATATGATATTCCACTAATTATAAATGCGTTTCACATTCATATTTCTCACTTCCGGTTTAATCGGAAATTATTTCAACTTTATTTTTTTGAAGTGATATACCCTGTATATTCAGTTGAATTTAAATAACGTTTCTTTCTGAATTCAGAAATATATAAAACACTATCATTAACTTTCTTATTCACATGGATATTGGAGTTTAAATTTAAAATAGCACAAATATATCTTATAAATTAAGGTCATTTATGAAAACAAATAAAAACATTTATATCTGAGAAAAAATTTCTTTTATTTTTTTTTATTTATTTATTTATTGACAATAACAAACTTAACACTAAATTGCATATTCTTACATTAAACATTAATATACAGTATATACTAACATTTTACAATCACTTTGCATTTTTTTTTAATGTGTTTGTTTAATTACATTTTATAGTGCATAAAAAATCTGACACCTAAGAGAACTTGCTTGTGCCAGTAGTTTAATCTATACAGTAATTTCGGCGATATATATGTCGCCGAAAGTGACACTAACTTTCGATTTTTAATGGAACACCCTGTATATTATTGCATTTTTGATTTCTGCATAAATTTCTGAATCCAACGATACCAAATAAGTGACATTTCAAACGCCAATATTTTTTATAATATAATTTTTAGTTTTCCATTTAAGTGTGCCATAACGGTTCCGATTTATTCTAAATGACCTGTGTAATGTTAGAAAAATCGAGATCCCGTCAAAAATACTAAATTACGTGATTTATGAGCAAATAAAGTTCATCAAGTTGGTTTTTAGGGAAAAACTCAATTTTTCCAAATAGTATTAGTACCGTGGTACAATTTATTAGTACTATTAATAAGGAATTTATTCATATGTCGAATTAAAATATGCGATAAATACAAACAAAATTACAGCTAAAAGAAAATAAGAATATACAATTTTGTTCTAATTACCTTGTTATACATAAGATGGCTTTGGAATACAAAAATGAACAAAAAACATTACAACAGTTGTTCAAAATGCTGTCCATTAGCGTCAATGTACTGCTGAACTCGTATAGGTGTTTCTCAAAGAACGTTCGCCAATTGTTGGGCCATTATGCTATTAATTGCGCGTTTTACTCGTAGCTCCAGGTCTTCACAGATTGTAACGGCGGTGGTGTAGGCAATATTTTTTAAATGACCCCAAACCAAGAAATCAAGGGGTGTTAAATCAGGTGACCTTGGAGGCCACCTCACAGGACCGAATCTAAGTATAGATTTAACTAAGTTGTTGTATATAATAAGGGAGAACTTTGTTATTTAATATGTTTCTTAGGATATAGAATTCATATATAATTTTCCTAATTTTTAACTTCCCGCTAAGAAAATTGAAAATTTTCAGAAATCGGGAAGTTATTGGTTTCACCCCGATTTTCGAAAATCGAGTTTTTGTCAGATCTCGACGTTTTGAGGTCCTAAGAAGCTATTCTGACTATTCCCTCGATGGTGTCTGTATGGCTGTATGTATGTGACTGTGTTTGTGTGTGTGTGTGTGTGTGTGTGTACGGTGTATTTAAACCTCTCATAACTTTTGAACGGCTTGACCTATCGAAACGCGGTTTGCGGCATTCTAAAGAGGATGACTCAACTTAGATTTCCTGAGAATTAGAAGCGATTCGGCCTGATAGATTTTGAGAAATCTTAAAAATAAAATTTTGGAATATCTTTTAGACTGAACCGATCAATTCCAAAATCCGATCAAGTCTTCTCCTTATAAAACAACGTCGATCGTCGCAAACCGCATCAAAATCAGTTGATTCGCAAAAAAGTGTTTTTTTTGAAATAACATTCAAAATTCCTGTCGGATCGATTTTTGGTACTGAGATAACTTTTTGTACATAAAAAACTGCGTTGAATGCCGTAAACCGCATCAAAATCGGTTGATTCGTTCAAGAGATATCGGTTACGAAAAATTCGCAAAAAAAGTGTTTTTTTGAAATAACATTACAATTTTTGTCGGATCGATTTTTGGTACAGACATAACTTTTTGTATTTGAAAAACTGCGTTGAATGCTGCAAACTGCATCTCGATTGGTTAATTTGTTCAAAAGATATCGCGGTTCAAAAATTACAAAAAAAAGTGTTTTTTTAATATAACTTCGAGATAGAGCTCAAAAATGCATGTGTATAATATTTTGAGCTCGGAGAGCTCAAAAATTAACTAATAGGTATATTTTTAAGCGCTTTAAGCTCGAAAATAGCGGGAAGTTTCAGGGATGGCCTGCAGGGTCAACCGATTTTCAGATTTTTTTGTTTACGTTATTAATGTGTGTTTGCCATATTACATGGTCCAAATAAACCGCTAGATATTTTGTATATGCAATATTTTCAACACCATCTGCCGAGCTATTTATGACTATTGGTTCTAGACTAAGAGAGATAATCCTGCACTTGTGGGAGAAAACGCCATATATTTGGTTTTGGAAATATTTAATTTTAATTGGTATTTGTCAAGCCAGTGTTTAACATTATTTAAGGCTATTTTAGCTTTTTGTTGCGCTCGTTCCCGTCTCATCAGAGCACACCAATACCACCAATACAACATAACTTATTTATTTCAGAAATTAAAGTATTTTCATAGATTTTAATTAAAACAAATGTGCGAAAACATTACCATTTAGCAGTGCTGAAGGCGTTTGACTAAATTTTCTCTGCATCTGCTTAAAATAATTGAGTTGCTAATTCTATTTCTTGTTGAATTTTTAATATGATCAAACGCCTTTGGTTCCATTTGTAATGACTTGTAATGACTTCGAACATTTGTTGTAAACAAAATATGCAGAATTATTTTAGTTTCTGAAATAATTTAAATATTTTTATTTGTTTCATAGATAAACTAGTTTTAAACCTACTGGATCACAAAGTGATCTGTTTGACATGTTCTCTATGAGCAACTTATGTGATAGACATAACAACTTTGCCATAAATTTCTTAAAAGAAAATCATCCATCATGAAACAGATTGTAGCGATATACTTCATAGATTAAATTTTCATGTTCCAAAAGTAAATTCATGACATAAATACACTTTTTATCTACCTAGAGCTCGGACTAATATCTTAAAGTTTTCACCTATTTATAATATATGCTCTAACTACAATAACAGTGAAAATGACATGTATGTCTATCTGTACAGTTGGCGAATTGGTCCGCAAGTTGCGGGCGGTGCCAGGTAGAGAAATACCCAAATACGTAAGCAAGATTTATTTACTATTTTCGCAAAGACTAACATTTGATTTTAGTCTATTGTCATGCCACGTGGTGTGTACAACGTAATTTATTCCTCTCCGTTGTATTGGTGATAATTTTATTTATTGTACATATTTTTATTAATTTAATAATAAAGTATGTCAGACCTACCCAAGGCTAAAAAACGGTCTTACGCTGACAAAGTGAATAAATTTATCAGTGAATTCCCGGATTTATTCTATAATGGTGCTATAATTGTGCAAGACAGATTTGAAGTGCTGGGAACGTGATTGTAAACGTCACATAAAATGCCATATAACTCATAAAACATAAAACATTTTTAATAATTAAAAAAGTCAATTTCCAGAGAACATGTGGGTGATTGTATGTATACAGGAAAAATTACAAAAACCTGCTCAAATTATTTTTATTTTGAAAATAAAAATTAACTTTATGTACGGTGGTGGGGTTTGGAGTAGGGAAGGCGTGTCTACGCATTGACTTTACAATGTGTAGACACGCCGGATTCCCGGATTTATTCTACGATGGTGCTATAATAATTTGTGAGGTGTGCAAGACAGACCTGATGTATTGGGACAAACGTGATTGTAAACGTCACGTAAATTCTGTGCAACAAAACTAAAAGAAATGGCGTATCTTCGACAACACAGTTTATGTTAGATTCACTTTTAATGCTAATTGCCTTTGATGTTCCGCTGCAATACTCGATAAACAGACATTTCAGGAGTTTCCACTGTTACTAGCTAGCAAAAAACTGAGTGTACTGGCCAAACAATTACGCGGGTGGTGCTGGAGACGTTAGAAAAATTTGATCTGTCAAAAAGTCAAGTATTGATGTTTGTGACCGATGGTGCCGCGACAATGCGTTTGGTAGGCCGTTCTTTTCAAGAACACGGTTGTAAATTGGTACATGTTACGTGTAAAGTGCATGCTTTACACCTTGTGATAGAAACTATTTGACAAGGTTTCCATAGGTAGATGCGTTAATAGCAAGTACAAAAAAAGTGTTTCTTAAATCTCCTAAACGTCTTCGCGCATTTCATATCAAGTATTATAACGCGAGGGTTTCCCTCGTTATTTATTTTTATTATTGAAATAAAACGGCCAAAGAAAATACGTACATATATTTAATATATAGAGCAAAAGTCATCTAGGTCGTGGTCAATAAGTAATAACCTGGTTAACATACAGTACATAAAAAATATATAAGTTTCAGAAAATATCTTAAAGGCAAATAATAAGTCAGTTCCTTAATTTCAACAAAGTCTATTTTAGGGCGCCACCCGCCTTTCTTTTTATATTAAAGTCTAGAAAGTTGCATATGTAAAAAGTCTAAAAACTACACTCACGGGGGGCCGTAGAAAGGGGGGAAAGAACGGTTTATTTTCATCAAGTTTATACCTAGCACAGTTCAAGAGCAAAACTAAACTCTAGGGGGCTTTCTCCACCTCTAGATATATCGGCAAATCTGCCTTTTGATGCCAGCTTTAATTTTTGAATAGGTACCTATTTTAATAATAATAAGAAGGGATCCTACCTTCTCACACAAGCTTTCCTACGTAGTAACTACTTTACCATAATACATAGCTTAACCAGAACAAATCGTGAAACCAGCTCAGCAACGTACACTCACTTGCTCAAAGTCTAACTCAAGACTCTGGCGAAACCTCACTGTTCTCGTCCTAGCGTCCCCCTTGTCCCTCTCACAGCGGATTTCGCGCGGGTGCACTAGAGGTCCAGTGTCGCACACATTATCAAAGATTTACAAATTTACAAATTAATAAAAGAGGTCCAGTGTCGCACACATTATCAAAGATTTACAAATTTACAAATTAATAAAGTCGGTTCTAGAATTTGTAAGGTTGACCTCCAACCAAATTATGCAATTAGCATTAAATAAAACGAAAGTTAATTAAATCTAGAAATGGACCGTTACAGTATCCCGGTATTCCCCTAACCACCACAGCTGATTCTTACACGTTAGGGAACATGGTTGAAGGCAGCTTTTTATTATGCTGAATATTTACAACAAACAAAATCTGTGATACTACAATTCAATCCAGACGAGACCGTAGTTATTAAGGAAAGCCAGACGAAATTCGAAGATGTTTCTGTTGAAACAGTTTTAAAAACTATTCACAAGAACTATAAAGGACTACATGACGGACGCCATATAAAACTTACAAAACAGTGAGTTGTCGTTAACAGAGTCACTGCAAATAGTGGAAGAAGTAAATTGATGCTACACTCTATAGGTGACGCAAAAAATGCGCCCGTTGGAGAAAAGTTCTCACGCGTGTTAATGATCCGTTAACTGAGTTCAAAGACTATTTTAAGTATGATTGTATTACATCAATAAATGTCAAACGGTCGTTCTCAAAATATAAGCATATTTTTTCACCACATCGAACATTACTCTCAGAGACAACCATAGAAACATACCTGATGCTGTAAAGTTTGTACAGATCTTTTCCAGTTTGTGATAACAAAGCTAGTTAAGAAGGTAATTTGTTCATATATTGTTATAAATTGTAATAGTTTATTGCTTTTATTACTAATTAATTTCTTTTATTACACTTATTATCATGCGTACGCCTATGTCCTATGGCGCATTTTTGCCAACTCCACTGTATGTGTGTATTATAGCATTTGTATATACCTATTATGTACGTAATTTGTTATTTTCAATTTTTCTTTTTGCACTAAATGTGTTTTTCTCATCTTGTAAATGGTCTGTTAGATGGTGTATAAATAAATAAAATAAATAAATAAATAAATAAAAGATATATTGGTGTTGGTTTCAATTTAAATCCCAATATCTTATTATATATGAGACAATAATAATACGTTATTATTTATTGCTGAATTCAAAAGGAGACGTTCTTTAAATTGAGCTGAATATACAGGGTGTATCAATTAAAATAAAAAAATTGAAGTAATTTCCGCTTAAACCGGAAGTGAAAAATATGAGTGTGTTATGCATTTATAATCAGTAAAATATCATATGTTCATTTTAGCATTAATATAGAGGGTGCAGATTTGAATATTTTTCAGTTTTTCGGCCATAACTTTTTTATTTGACGATCAATTGTTTTTCTTTTCGAATTTGAATTTCTCAGAAAAAATATATAAGAACAGTTTTTGAATTTTTTTTTCTAGGTGAAAAAAATCAATGAAATCGAGTGAGTCACTTAAAATGATCATCGTGTGTATATGTCTATGACCAGCGTTAGATTTGCCACACTCTACTTATAGAAGATTTCAATTGTCACTGTAGAAAGTCATAGATAATCATCCAAAAATGTTTCGTTGGTTT